>JAOEHI010052967.1:0-15859 GCA_025447815.1 Percopsis transmontana | reverse complement strand
GCTAATTATTGATCCTGATGGATCAGATGTTCAACAGTCTGATTGCTTGGGGGAAAAAGCTATCATGTAGTCGGCTATTGATAACTGACAACAGAAAAAAGTAAAGAAATAAGAATGCAGAATTCCTTATGCTCTCTAAAAGTATTATCACATATTTGCATAGACACAACACAACTCCTTCCTATTGCAAATTGTAATACACATCCCAGAAAATAATGTTAAACTAACCGGTAAAGAAAGGAAGCTGTGTCCATGTCAGGAGTTTTTAAATTGTCCATCCGATATGGCTGAAAATCCTCTGAAATGAAAGCTGACACTCTGTACTTAAGCCTAATGGTCACTGTGTCATTTCACATTCAAAATAGATGAGCACACAGTGGCCAAATGTCAAATTTTTTGTTTACTCAGTAACTGAAAATCAACAGGCGGAGAGAAAATGGGCTACGCTCAAAGAGAAGGAGACAGTGTGCTCGGAGAGGAGAGAAGACGGGAACAAAGCGTAAAAGGCAAAGAGACAGTCACCGTTGCACATGGAAGGGAAAGACCACCAGGAAACTCATTTGAATTCCTACCTCATTTTCAGGTTTCCTGGCGAGGGTTGTCCATCGTACACCGATACAATATCAAAGTCTTCTTCCAGCGCCAATGTGACGAAGGTTAGCTGGATTCGGTTTCTCTCCCCAGTTATAATCAGCCAGGTGCAGTTGGCGTAGTTGGGGTAGCCGTGGGGGAACCCGGGGGACTCTATGGTACCGTTGAGGCCTTGGACCACCCCGCCACACAACTCAGCTAGGAAGGAAAACAGAATATGGTTTAACATCCTCCCTGATAATATTAGTAATACTACAGTTCGGACGGTCAAGCACTTTGGAGCCGTTTAAGGCCCTGGTCAGTGTCTCCAAGTGAAAATGTGAAAGTCTATAGTAGTGGTTTCAAAGTGGGACTTGGGACCCCATGCTTTTGAGGGGTCATGAGATATTTGAATTTTATAATATATTTAAAAATAGTTTTCTAGTTTTATTGTTTTTAATAAAACACTTCTGGTCTGGACGACAATGTAAAAGCATGATCTTTCCTATAACAACACAGATTTCATCAGACTATGTGACAAAACAGCAGCAACAAGAATACTGAGCAGTAAACAGTTGTGATATTGTAACATTTCCCACTATGTTGGTCCTTAATACAAGGCTTTATGGCTCTACAAGCACGCACATTTGTGTCCGGTCCCAGTGCAGAACAAATCCCTACATACAACATCACACACACAGGCCTCTATTCTGTGTATGATCACATGTCTCATTCACTTAATCTCCCTTGATATTACACACAGAAAGAGAAGCAGCAATGACAACTTATGTAGTCCATATTCTCCCATATCCCCCCCTTCACATGCATATATACACAGAGGGAATGAGACGCGCATAAGGGGTGGGGGTGATGTTTTGTGTGTCTTGCAAAGCTTTAAAGAATTCATGAGCAGCTCTTAAAGTGTTCAGTTCAGTCACACAGAAAAACAGGCAGTCAACCAGGCATAAAACAGCTGCTACAAGCAACACCAACGCATCACCAATCAAATCACACTGAGTTTATCAGACCTTACCAAAGCTGAGAAAAGCTAAAGGATTAAGAAAGATGTGCTCGGAAATAACATCAAGGAATCAGATACACTTGAAGAACAATGGTATTTTTGGTTTAAACCTTTGCCATGGTTTGCCATGGTTAATGAATATATCAAACACACTTTTAAACATGTTACATTACTTCTAACTTGGTTACTACAAATTAAATCATTTTAAAAATAACTTGCTTCTCTCTTTCTTTTGAACATACAGTATAGCACTTTCATCAACGAAGCAATACATTAAGGAGGCAGTTTCAAAACTCACCACAACAAGCAGAAAATAAGCAACAATCAATATTATAACTTAACATCAGACCTCTATTTTTCCTCCTCTCCTGATGAGTCAAGCCTCTCTCTCCTTCCCTCTCCGTTCCTCTTTCATCAATGTCTATCCTTCTTTTCTTCTCCTTCTCACAGATACAGTATCACAATTTACTCCTTTGCTATTACACAGGCCACAAAGCACCGTGCATGTGTGTGTGCATGTGTGTGCTTCTGAGGCCAATGTGAAAGCTACCAGTAATTGTTTCTCAGATATCAGTGACTATTGATTTATTATATCACCGAGGACACACACAACCGCACACACACAAATGTGTTGTGCACTTTAGAGGTGCCCACTATATCGAGGGACTAGGTCACATTGCCCGAGAATGTGTGTGTGTGTGTGTGTGTGTGTGTGTGTGTGTGTGTAGATTTGTGCCTTTCATAAGAAGATCACAACTTGCTCACTCTGCATAATCCAGATGTTCTTATTTGTCTGAAAACACACACACACACACACACACACACACACACACACACATTTGCACACTACACACTGACAACAAATAGGACTAGTCCACCCACACACCCCAATACACACATACACACACACACATACACACACACACACACAGACACAAACGCACACCCTAACCATCTGGAGTGTCCACAGTCATCTCATATTGTTCACCACTGTCTATCCAACCCAGTTCACTTGTCTAACTGACCTTCTCCAGACTGTTTGTTCATTCTGTCTGTCTCTCATTCAGTCACCCCCCCAGCACACCCCCCACAGCTATCCTTATCTCTCTCTCTCTCTCTCTCTCTCTCTCTCTCTCTCTCCCTCTCTCCCTCTCTCTCCCCCTGACCAGATGGGGAAGACAGATCCATATTCATAGACATTGAACTGAGATCTGCACAGTGCCAGAGTGTCTGATGCCATATTGTCGCGCCATACTCTTGGCACATTTTGCACGTACGCGCAACTTTTCTTTGCAAACTTTCGCTGTGTGATGTTTTTCTGGCAGTGGGACTTGGCTATTGGTTCCTGCATGGCTAGATCGCTTTCATTAGCATGCCGCTGTGGTACATTACGCACTGTGTGTGTGTGTGTGCATCATAAGCCATGTGCTCTGTCCAGGCGTCCTTAGGCATGACACTGGACCAATAACTGCATACACAGTATATGTCATTGTGAATGTAAAATTGTGTTAAACTGTGGACCCACCAGAGATTAGACGCAGCTTGCCAAACAACTAATGAGATCATTTAATGAGCCAAAATAATTCTAAGACCAAGGAGAGACTAAAGGGACAATTCACACAAAATGAAACTAAACTCATTAAACCAGCCTCATATCAGTAAACACTTTATGTACCTGTATGTGTAGTTAGCCTATTACATCATTATTTGGCTATCACATTTGTCAGCCTTTATATGTTATTAACATTGACAGCCTATATGTTTTTATTAAACACAATTAAGTTCAGTATTTACACTTTAATAATGTGGCATCAAATGTATTCAATTATGCAACAGACTATTTAATATTCCGTCTCCACAGAACACAACCATAAATTATTCATACATCATATCTACATACGTACTGTCAATTTGCTGTGTACCGCTGTAATTCCCAGGTTGCCATAACTCTGACCAACATTTATCAACTCCCCATGTCTGGCTGTCTGCCTCTTATCAACGGCGAGAGAGATGACCTCAAACACCAGCACACATGCTCCATCACTCAACTTAGTCAGATAAAATTGGCCTTCCAGATGGACTATAGCCCCCTTTCGTGGCAAACAGCATCAGCTCGGGTTACAGGACAGCCTCTGTCCTTCCCTCCGGTCTGTGTAGATGATGGAGGAACACGGTAACCTTCTACAGACTTAGCACCCATTGCTAGCATACAGTGCTAGCGCACTTGCAGCCGACAAGCAGGCAGGTCTGTGCCCATTATCTAGCAACTACTTCAGTCTTCGCCTGACCCTGTACTGCATTAGTTGGAGACGCTTCAGTCGCAGTACGGGCCCTTGGGTTTGGTTTTGCGAGAATTGTTAACTTGTTGTTGTTAACAAACTCAACTGCATTTTCCCCAAACAATTGAAAACAATAGTGAATAGAAACAGTATTTGTCTCCAGCCAAAGGAGTCCATGGGGTTTTACAATATCCATGCTCATACGGCCTGTTCAAAATTGGTATAAATTGTGGCAAAGCAGTGAAGCTACAGGGGTCTTGCCATTTGCAGTCCACCACAAGGCCCCCGGGTTGTAAATCAACCATTGCTCCCCCTCTGTCCTAGACACGCCGGGCTACAAATCAAATGCACCTTTCTGAGTTATATTGAGGGAACATCCAGTGACTGCAGTGATTCAATATTGACTAAACAAATGGGGTCGAGCGCAGAGGAGAGGAGGAGAGGAGGAGAGGGAGAGAGGAGATAAGGGGAGAACAGTCTATTGTGAGGCGGGTTTTTTTTCCCCTTGAGCCCATGCTTTCTCCCCTCCTCCTTTCTGTGTCAGTATCAGCATGTGTCTAAGCTAGCTGACATTACAACCGTTTCTCCCTCTCTGTCAGCATTCATCCCCCTCTCCCTCTTTTCTCTCTCTCTCTCTCTCTCTCTCTCTCTCTATCTGCGTCTGCCCGTCTCTCCTCATTATCACAGCACCATCGGACTGTATCTCCCTCTAAACACCTGTCTCCCCCCCCGCCCCCCACCCCCTCCCGCTCGCTCCGACCCTCTCCGTCCCTCCGTCACTAACCCTGTATGAGTAAGGCTGCGTCTCCCCCTAGTGTCCTTCTCGTCTCTCTCTCTTGCCTGGCTGTCATTATCTCTCTGTCATGTCGTCTCTCTCTCCGGTGTCATTATATTCATCTCTCTGTGTCTCCGCTCCTCGGCTGCCGGAGTGTTCCTTGTTTTTATTCCGCCCACTCGCCTTCTATAAATATCACAACCAACAAATACCACCACCACCACCACCTCTCTCTCTGTCTCTCTCAGCATCTGCGTCGCTCTCTGTTGTCAGCCCCGTCAAACAGTTTAAGCAAATTGATGCAGTGGATCGCAATGCTGTTACATTTAACCATTCTGCCAACAACAGGAATACAGACAACCCCTCCACTATGCTACAGGGCCCCTGGTAACCAGAGTTGGGGGTAACGCATTACAAAGTAATGCATTACTGTAATCACATTACATTTGACTGTAATGGAGTAATGTAATGCATTACTGTTCCTAAATTCAGTAATCACATTATAGTGATTACAAACAATTATGTAGTTACTTGCAATTGAGCCTTGCTCACGCCACAACATTTTTCTGTGAAGTACTGTTTAAGCGTTTTTTACAGAATTTGCTGTCGGCTTTGAGGTATAATTTTATTAAAGAGCATAATAGAAAGATCTTGTGTATGTCCTTTTGTGACAATGTTTCGGAGTAATGCAAAACTAATGTAACAAGTAACTAATTACTTTGTACAAGGAGTAAATAAGTAAGGTTAAGCATTACTTTTTTTAAAGTATGTATGTATGTATGTTTCCCACAGGGCAATTTCTTTTGGCAATATTAATGTAAGTCGCTTTGGATAAAAGCATCTGCTAAATGACATAATTGTAAATGTAATATTCAGTAAGAGATAGGATCGTCCTGTTTGGAGACACTGACCTGGGCCGTAAACGGCTCCAAAATGTGTTTGAACATACATTTTGAATATTATTTTCCAAGGTCTTTGAAGAGCGTGCCGCTGTGCCACAAGAGGATTGACTCAAGTTATACCTCAGTGTGTTCACATAATGCACTGGGTTGCACTAGATATGATTCAAAGCAGGCTGGGAGTCTCCCCAAACACACATTCTGCAGGGGCACTATCATACACCATAACCAACCGAATAAATACTGGACACCGAGAGCTACGACACCGCTGCTAATCTTTCTGCCTCACAACAGTGGCTTGATAAAAGAGCTTATTTGCCGAGTTCAAGATTAATACACCTGTTAAGATGGAAATTAGTTGTACATAACTTTTTAGTGCCTTTTAAATTCTATGAGGTTGCGGTAGAAGGTCTAAGCAATGGAGTCCAGAGGCAATGAGTAGAAAGCACGCCCAGTCACTAATCACCATGACAACCTCAGGAACCAGCAGGGATACTTATCATACAGCATGCACCCGCATGTACGCACTTGCACGCGTGCAAACATGCACACGCGTACAAACACACACGCACGCACACACACACACACACACACACACACACACACACACACAGACACACACAGAAGTCGGTGCTCAATTTACAAATACAGGGACTGCACAAGGATCACTCACACGCACGGACACACACACACACACATACTCTCAGCAGAGGAGAATCAAGGCTATGTGCACAGTAAATCCCAGACAGTGTCACAGGGGAGAGAACTGCCTGTGTGAAGATAGTGAGATAGGATAGACGGTGTGTTTGTGTGCACGAGAGGAGAGGAGAGGTAAGGAGACGCATAACAGATGGACAAAGACAAGCTGCGAACACTTTGAGTGTTTGAGCATGTGTGCACATTTGTTTGTGTGTGTGTGTGTGCGTGTGTGTGTGTGTGTGTGTGTGTGTGTGTGTGTGTGAATAATACTTACAGAGTCTTTACGTAGTTGCTTTGCTTGTTTTATCTTCCAACTTCAATATTAAACTGTGGGTTCACTTTTATCTTGGCAGATTTATCATATTTTACTTCTTACATCGTAAGAAAGCTCAAAATCCAGCCATTTAATTGCCAGCAACGTATTGCTACTTATCGTCCATGACAAATAAATTGAAAGTGTCTCACAGTAAAAAAAAATGGATTGACTTCCAAGCCACCGTCCTATATGTCTTAGACAAAACCATTATCTTTTATGTCTCTAAACAAGGTGTTTTGTGAACAACACATGCCATTTGTCTGTGCACTAATTAGACAGAAAAAACACCACATTGGAGATTTTTGCTCACAGTTTTTAAAATGTAAATTGTCTAATGAAGCCCAAGAAATGGAATCTATAACGTCTAAGCAGACAACTAAAGCACTGGTTTGGGAGATTTTTTTTTTACCACAATTCACACAATCATGAATAAGCAGTAATACCTATTTTAACATATACTTTGCTTTTACTCAGGCGAAGCCTTTAGAGACTGTAGCTAGAATAAAGAGCAATACAAATAAACTTACCTCAACATAATGCGAGTAAAGGGAAATAAAATGAACATTAAAAACAATTAATTCAAAGACCAAAGAATATAACTTTATAAACCCTGACAACACTGACTTAAGCTCACAAACGCAATATCAATCACAAACGCTTCAAGAGCTAGTATCAAGAAAACCTAAAGTAAGTTCGCCCCGCAGTTTATGTGCTCTCATGTGGTTTACACACTGGCCACCATTAATAACAAGGCTATACTGAGCGCCTCCCTTTGCACATAACGGAGTAGAAAGTGGTGTGTTGTTGAAAATGGCTGTGTGCTTAATCAACCATGTCTCAGTGCAACAATGTCAAATGAAACGCACATTACGACGGCATCCCAAAATGGGCCTTTTCGGGAGAAAATGTACAGCACAGCAGCGATGCGACGCTCCGCAGCCTGCTGAATGCCTGTCAATGTCTGCTTGGCTGCGGCAGGGGGCCTTGTGTATTGCGAGAAAGTTCATACACAATAGCTATGAGGCGTTGCCACTGAGTCAATGAAGGGAAAGTAAAGCAATACGCCCAGAGCTATCTATCAAGCCAAGACATGACAATGAATATCACCAAAGTGCCTACAGCTTACAGTTTTCCAATGCGCTGCTAAACAAAGAGTGCTCAGTACTCAGAAAAAATATATTTTGCTTAATTTTTTTATTCGACGCGATAAGATCAGCATGCAATAAACAATCCCGCTAACACACATGTAGTCAGCGACACACATTTTAGGATGATCTGTGGTCAAGGAGAGGTGGAAATATGAAAATCCATGAGCTCAGCAATCTGCTAAACGTGCGTTAGAGTGCAGCCAGGTGAAATGGCTGCTGAGTCCAAGTCATGGTAAGCAATCTTCTGCTGGTGTGTTTGTGTGTGCGTGTGAGTGTGCGTATGTGTTTGTTTGGGTTTCGTCTACTGTGTGGTTGCAGAGCAGTTATGCTGAGGTATTGTAATACAAACTAAGGGTAGCGGTCAAGGCTCCATCAGTCTGTCATTGCTGACGACACACACACACACACACACACACACACAATTTGAAGGTAAAAGGACACTTGACAAACCCCATAAACCCTTTTCATTATCATTCATATCATGTGTATGCAAAAGTGTGTGTGTGTGTAAAAACCATGTGCTGAGGCACTGTATTTATTAAAGCTGCTGTAGGTAAGATTTTAGAGCTATACATTTAGTGTAATTTCTTAGAAATGCCATAGACATCAGTCAGCTATCAGTTATTGAAATGCTCTTGTGAGAATATCTGCTCTGGTTGATTAAAGTCGATTTAGATTTTTGACAGTGCCCAAAAGAATTCTGACCAATCAGGGCTTCTTTTTACTGATTGGTCCGGCGAATCTATCTTGCCTGTCAATCACATGAATGTACACACATAGGTTTGTCAATGGGTCCAATAGGGGCTCCAGAGGGAGAGAGCAGAGGTGGAGGGGGTGGGCTTTTGGGTTGTTCATTCCTTAAAATCTTGGCATGGCATGGCAGCTCTCAAATCTTACCTACAGCAGCTTTAAGCATACCCTGCCGTTGCTGACAAAACATATAACTATGTGTGCATATACACAAACACACACACATGCACACACACACATGCACACACACATACATACATACTGTACAGTAAACACACACAAACAAGGTGCAGCAGTCAGGCAAATGCTGCTGGGAAGGGGACCCATAATATATATTTTTCCGTCTTTATATTAATTAGTGACATGTTTATAAGTTTTATTTATTTACTTGCTTACTTAATGGCGCAAGTCTTGAAATAGTGAAATTTCAACTATGAGCATATAGTATTGCTTTTCTTACTGACTGCTGTTTTGATTTGAGTTGAGAAAGAGAGAAAAACTGCAGGAAAGATGTCATCAAAGTAAAGTTTTTTACATGTGCTGTGTACATCTAATGGATCATAACCTCAGGCTAAAACCAGGAAATGCGTACTATGGAACATTCCCTCTTTTTGACGTTCTGCTTGAAACCATGTGACTGCTTTTAACTGCCTTTGTTCCTGTCTGTCTGTCTGTCTGTCTGCCTGTCTGTCTGTCTGTCTGCTTCTATTCTGTATGTCAGTCTTGTCTGTGGAGTGCAGTCCCTATAGAATACATTGAATGCTTTCTCTCTTGGGCGCGTACGAGAGAGGAACAGAGAGTAGAGTGTGTTCTCCTGGGTGATTTATGTAATGACTGTGTGGGTGCCAAACAAACAGCAGACAATGAATACACAAGCAAACACACACATACACACACATACGCAAGTATGCACACACACACATTGAACATTGTAACAGCTGGCCAGTTATTATTGTTCTATCTAGGCAAAAGAGTGGGTCAGCTAGCCAACTAGCTAGTGTGTGTGTGTGTGTGCGTACGTGTGTGTGTGTGTGTGTGTGTGTGTGTGTGTGTTAGAGCTGCACATAAGACGGATGAAAGTGAGAAAGTACAATGGAAAGCAAAGCTCTCTCCACACAGGAGGAGACCCAAGGAGAAGCAGGGTGATAAAGAGGCAGAGACAGGTGGAGAGAGAGGAACAAAGAGAGGGGAGATCTACTGGGAGGCACAGCTCCCTGGATGTAGCTTCTATATGTGCCTTAAGGGGCCCTAGAGTATGCTGCACCAGGCTTTGTTACTCCTCTGTAGGGACATTGATGTCTTACATGAGGTAGGGAGGGAGAGAGAGAGAGAGAGAGAGGGGCTGTAAGAGAGTGTAAGAGAGGAGGAAAACCAAGGGAGAAAAGACACGTGTACATATATACCTCCAAAACCAACACAGACAAAGTAGAAGAGCCAGGGTCAGCACAGGAGATTAATACAGCGAGCTATAGACTGACTGTTAGGTCAATCGTTGACATCTAAAGCCCTAGTCAGATGACAGTTTTCACTGTACATCTCAATGATGTGAGTAATGATTTGCACAGCCTTAAAATTAGCATACTGGTAATGATTACATGACTAGACCTTCACTAGTGAAAGTAATGGCTTCTGAAAAAGGTTGGAAACGACCTTGGAGACGCATCAAATGTTTTAATTGCGGTGATATGCCAATCAGTACAGGAATATAACGATCAGAGAACCAGACAGTGAAGACTAAATTTGAAAGTATTTGGCATCCAGGGATCGTTTTGTACCTGGTGAAAAGAAAATCACTGACATGCCCAATCTGTACAGACCTAAAACTTTGTACAGACAAACAAACGCTTCAAACAGTAAAAAGATCCCTTCCAACTACTTTGAAATGTGTACACACTCTTTTTCTGAAGGGTAAAACATAGCCAGAGTTAACCCACCAGAGGTTAGCATTGTTAATCCGGTTATACACTGTGAGACGAAAATAATGTTGCCCGATCTATAGCCCTTACACTGTAAGATCTAATTGCCTGTCCTCTCGACACGGGTGCTCACACTATGCAAGTTGATCACAATGTCACCACGACTGACCGACGACCTCTGTGTTCACATTGTTGACAACAAAACAGAGTGCAGCTTTGCTCGTTTGCACTGTTTTGTGCGCTGAGACGGATAAAAAAAGAAGACGTTGAAGCATTAAGACAGTTGGGAAGGCGCGAGACAAGACTGCTGCTGCCACAGTTCAACCAGCGTCGCTTCCATAGGCTCGGTTCAAACTACTCTGGTTGAGTTAGGGTTTCCATTCTGCTCTTCACCTTTTGTTATCGGGGTTCCGACAGGATATCATTGAAATTTGCTCACAAATTGGCTCACACGTTCATCAGTGCTCACACTACACAATGCACCACTGAATTTTCGGTCATGTCACAAATTAATCTGAGCCTCCGATAGCTCTACACACGAGTCTATCGGCCGTCATTTCCCTGCTCACACTGTACGTCAAACGACGGTGGAAATTTGTCAGGTGCATACCCGGTTTTAGACAGATGACTGTCTGTAAAAGATTGGCATTTAGCAAGGTTTATACCAGGTCCACTCATTATCTGTTCTGATTGGCTGAGAGTTCCTCATAAATGCTTAGAATCTAGCATCATTATGTACACTGACTGTATCAATTAAAAGCTGCCCAATGAATGAAATATCAAACGAAGCAGGGATGTCTTCACTGATCTTTTGAATACAACTGCAATAAATAAATAAATGGGTGGAAGAAACATAAAATAATGAGCTGTAAAGGTATAAAAGGCCACTGGCTCATTCAATCCAGACACTCCAACTAAAGCCGATGATCAACCTTGGCTATAAAGACGTTTTTATACACTGTAATTACTTTGTTAGCTTATATCTTCTCTAAAAACAAATAGTCGTCAACACACCTTTAGAACAAGTGAATTTGCAGACAAGAAAGTATATGTTACAAGCTCATTATTTACCATACCCTATCCCTTACATGCATCCATTCATACATCCATCCATCTTCTACTGCTTACTCCTTTTCAGGGTCATGGGGAACCTGGAGCCTATCCCAGGGAGCATCGGGCACAAGGTGGGGTACCGGGGTACACCCTGGACAGGGTGACAGTCCATTGCAGGGCACACTTACATACACAATCACCCACCCACTCATTCACACACTCATTCCGTGTGCCCCCTTACATGTAGTAATTTATATAAAAACCGGTAAACATCAGGTTTGCACTCACAAGCCAAGTATGGGTTGAGGGTAACATTCTGAGAGTCATTTTACCCTATTAGATATTCAGAAAGAACAAGGGAGGGTAAGAAGTATGGGAGGGCACGAGAATGAAAGTGGGACATGCAGAAGAGAAAGTGAAGAGAAAGATGTATCTCCTTTCAAGTGGGAAGGAGGAGAGGAGAAAAAGACAGACCAAAGAGGACAGAAGAGAAAAACACTTTTCCCACCACACAGGAAGAAACACAAACTAAAGTGCCGTTGTCAAGGAGTGTGCTATTATTCTGCCGTTTCCATAGTAACCATTTCTGTGCTCATTTTATCAACCAGTAACTATTATTATGCAACATGTGAGGTGAGCGCGTGACATACCGTATATTTTTAAAATTGTTATGGTTTACAAATACAGCCCAATCGTGGTTTGGATGAAATAAGCACACGTGAGCTTCTATGGGACATACAGTATATAGGTGTTACAGGCAGGGGAGTATCGAAGAAAGGAGAAACTAGCTGAGAATTTAGATACGTGCTTGTTTCCCTCTGTGGAGCTCGCCCTCCCTCTCCATGCATCGTTATATATACTCTTGGCATATTGTCACTTCCAGCAAGACAGATTGAGGGAGGCATTATCGAGGGGCGTCAGTATCCATCGTCAACGCTTGCAGGGGGGTGTGCGCAGGAGCCGGGGGCTATTTAACTAACTACGTCACATGCATGCATTATTTAGCACAACGGCTTTTAAACACAGATACAGTATATGCGCACGTATCCCCCCCCGACACACACACACACACACAAACTCGCACAGGATCATTAAACACAACATATGATCCTGGCCTTTTGCCTTCAGCATTTCCCATGACAACGGCATCCCATAAACCCTCTCACCTAACCTTTTGTTACTGTGGCAATCACCAATTAACAACCCGTTAAGAGAGACAGGGCAGCACGGAGTGGGAGAAGAGATATACAGGAAGGAGGAGAGAGTGAGAGGTGGAGGGAAAATGGAAGACATTGGGAGAACATGACAAAACCGAGAGGAGGATATAGGCTCTCTCTCTCTCTCACTGTCTCTCTCACTGTCTCTCTCTTACGCGCGCAGAGGTCAAATGCCTTGTGCCTACTCAGCATAAATCGTTCAACATGACAGGCTATTGCAATTACCTTATTATAGGACAGTAATCATATTAGCTTGAATAGGGGGTCCTATTTAAATTTACCAGAGCAGCGTTAGGGGCTGCTCAATGGTTCAGTGGCCTGAGGCCTATAACCTCCACTTTTAAAGTTGTGAGTTCCAGTCTAGCATGTACATTAAGAGTAATGGTACAAAATGAGTACCATTTGCGGGTGTTTCATCACAAGTAAACTCAATTCTACACAAAGTCAAAAGGTCAACCTTTACATTTTTCTTTGGCCTTTCAACATTAAGGATGGAGTTAAGCTGTTGAATGTAGCAAAAACTATCCATGAACCTCGACCATTATTATTATTTACAAAAAGCCATTAGCTGTAATTGTACATTTATAGAAGTAAACCACTAGGATAAAAAGCATGTGGTGAAACTAAACACAAAAACAAACAAACAGAGCATGTGTATGTGAACACCTGGGTCATCCATTTGGTGACCCGTTATGTTTCTGGGGGGACAAAATGCAAGCAGTAGCGGGCAGCGATAGACAGCACATTTAATGGAGCATAATGTACTGCTGCATGGGAGCACATACATTTTTAGGCGAACACATGACCTGGGAAAATGCAGACCGGGGACGACTGTACTTTGTTACAGTAGTACCAAACTTACGGGGGGGAATCGGATCGTCATGACCTGAATTATATAGTCATTATTACAGAACAGTATGTGTCTGCATAGCTGTTACAGAGAGACATAAGGACTGTGGGTATCTGCATATGTTGGAGAAAGATACAGAGTATAGGCGACTATCTAAAAACAAAAATGTAGACGCCGAGAGGCTGAGTAGGGAAAATACGCGCTGATTGTCCAATAATTCCAAGATTCTGATTGCTGCGTTTCGATGGTTTATTGCAGGTAGGATATACAGGTGATCACTTCCATACAGCCAAAATATCCATAAACAACAAACAGTGTGAAATGCAGTCAGCAAAAATTAGGCTTTCCCCCATCATCCCCTCTCTCTGACTGTGAACAGGTGATATCCTAAATTACTACTGGCACCCACACCATGTGACCAAAACCAACCAAAAAAGGGAGTGCTCAAGAACCCATACCTGGCTCCTACACAGGGTGTGTGTGTGTGTGTGTTTGTGTGTGTGTGGGTGAATACATGTTTAAGAGAGAGACAGGGTACAGTACTGTATGTCTGTATATGTGCTATAGAATGAAACAGAGAGAGAGACAGAGAGAGAGACAGAGACAGTGACAGAAAGACAGGGGACTACCGTATACATATAAAACATAATAGTTATGGCGACATAAAACCATTGTAGTTTTTTAACGATTATGGATCATAAGAGGGAGAAATGGGGGAGAGAGAGACAAAGATGGAGGGGGAAATAAAAAAGAGAGAAGGAGTGGATGAATGAAATAAAGACAGGTACTTAAAGAAATGAAAAACGGATCATCATAGATGAGAGATGGACTTCTTGGATTCCTAATAATTACTGAGACCTAATCTCGGAGGGGCAGAGAGAGAGAGAGAGAGAGAGAGAGAGAGAGAGAGAGAGAGAGAGACAGACAGACAGACAGAGAGAAAGAGAGGGAGGTGTAGATCGAGAAACATCTGAGACCTAGCAGGCAGATAAAACTATATATTTTTCAGCCTGCTTGAATCTACCAATATTGTCTGCATACTACCAGACATTGTTTACTAAACCACCAGCCACTAAATTTCTATGTAGAGGCTTTGGCAAAATAACATGCAAATAACTTTCTCCAATTTGAAGGCGTATTTCAATGTTCCCAACTTTGGAAACCACACTACTAGAGAATGTAAAATACTACCGCCAAACAACACCATATCTGTCAGTGCCAGTTAAAATCACTGGCAAATTAAAGTCCCCGAAGAAGCCTTGTAGCCCAAACTCATTTCACTCATGTCGCTCTGTCAAGTTGTAAACACAGCAATTTCACCTGTCATTTAAATGGGGTTATAAGATGTGTCATTTTCAAATCTTATGCAAAGGTATTTGTGCGTATTGACTCAAGGTAGTACTATTGCCTTTGTATTGACTCAGAGTTATATGAGCTGGTAAACTCCCCAGCCTGCAAGCCAGTTTGTCAAATGGTTATAGCCTGCTACACAGTTAGCCAGCTAGCTAGCAAGCAAATCAAACAGCAATTGTTCCTGTCAATCACTTTGTTCTAGTCAGGTAGCCAATTAGATACTAGTTTGTCAGTCCTGCAGTGGTAATATACAAGCGGGATGTGAAGAGGTGGCTTGTTAAAAGTAAACCTCAGGGGGTTGAGTTAACCTTGTTATACATATCTGACAGAAACAACAATTTACCTGTCCCCACCATTTTGGAACAAATCTGTCTATGTATCTCTGTATCTGTATTTCTTCAGTGGGGGTGGTGGTGCATCACAGGAAGAAAATGACCTTACTTTCTTTTTTGAAATCACCATGATTTGGAAACGTTTTCAATATGATTGAATAATTAAAGAAAAGGTTTATTGGATTACGAGCACATCTAGAAACATAACCAACAAGACCAAAGTGGCAACAGATGAGAGACATTCCCCTTGATTCATTGATTAAAAAAGAAAAGGTAAACAAGATTTTAGCTGCTTGTTATGTATCTGGAGATTGTTTTATGCACAGAAGGATGGACTCTTGAGAAGAGCAGAGGAGAGAGAGGCAACAAGAAAGAGAAAGAGAGAGTGTGTGAGGGTGTTTATACATGTGTTTTATCTAGGCTGACAGCTTCTTGACAGTCCTGGCTTCTTTTTTGGTTTGTCAGATGATTATTCATTTAGAACAAAATGTGTTTTGGACCACAAGGCCTATTAAATTATACACACCGGACAGAATTGTTTCTGCACCGCAAAATCTGCTGAAGTAGTACGGGGGTTACGGGGAGCTAGGTTAGCTGGGTCTATGCCAGTGGTTCTTAACCTGGGTTCGATCGAACCCCAGGGGTTCGGTGAGTCAGTCTTAGGGGTTCGGCGGAGGATAA
>JAOEHI010052966.1:5527-15860 GCA_025447815.1 Percopsis transmontana | reverse complement strand
ATAACCTTACACGGGCCGGTCAGAGTCAACCAAAGGGCCGTATGTGGCCCGGGGGCCGTACAATGCCCATGTCTGGGTTAGAGTGACCTAAACGCGGTAGCTTAATAGCTACATAAAAAGTAGCTATACACTAGACACTAGAGCGAATAATGACTCTGGTTTTACTAACCAGGGATCTGGGCAGACGTGCGCTGCTGGCGTGCGTCCTGCCCAGATTGCCAGTTAGTAAACCAGCCGGCAATTCTTGCTGGCTCAACAGGCGTCTGTAACAGCGCTACAACAGCGTTTCTTCTCCCCTACCGTGATGCACAACTCTCATGCAGCACCATATCGACACCAGCCCGGGTCTAACAGTTCATACACGGCCTTATCGACTTTCAGCACACTAAAGATAAATAGTTCTAAAAATGGGAAAAAATGTATTCTAAAAATGGGAATAATAGAAGCGTCACACAGCGCCTGGTGTAGTCCCATCGTTCTGGTGGTTAAGTAGGATAGGCGCATCAGGTTCTGACTACAGACGAGTGAATGAGGTGTCACAGTTTGATGTGTATCCAATGCCGCAGGTCGATGAGCTTCTGGACCAGCTTGGCACAGCTCGCTTTTTTACCACAAAGGCTACTGGCAGATTCCCATGTCTCTACAGTCCAAGGAAAACATTTCCTTCTTCACTCCATTTGGGCTTTTCCACTTCAATGTGCCTCCTTTTGGGTTGTTTGGGGCCCCTGCCACTTTCCAGCGGCTGATGGACTAGGTGCTGCGTCCACATGCTGCAAATGCTGCTGTCTACATTGACAATGTTATTATCCACAGATACACCTGGGAGCCGCAGGTGGCAGCAGTGCTCGAGTCCCTCCGGCTGGCAAGGCTCACGACCAACCAGAGACAGTGCAAGGTTGGACAGAGGGAAGTACGGTATCTGAGTTACCACCTGGGCAGCAGGCAGGTGAGGCAGTTCATAGCGGGGTATGCTGACCTGGTCAGCCCCTTGACTGACCTGACTTATAAGTGTGCGTCAGATCTGGTCCAGTGGATGGGACGTTTGAGCGGTTTAAACAGGCTCTCTGTGGGAAACCACTCCTCCACACACCAAACTTCTCTCTCCCTTTCACATTGCAGATGGATGCGTCGGGCAGAGAGTTGGGGGCTGTTTTGTTGGAGGGGTCGATCGCCATGTGGTGTACATCAGCTGGAAACTGATGGAGCAGGAGGCCAGGTACAGTACCATAGAGCGGGAGTGCCTGGCCATCCCGTGGGCAGTCGGCGACCTACATTACTACCTCCTGGAATGCTCATTCGACCTCTGCTCAGACCACTGCTCGGACCATGCGCCACTTCAGTGGCTCCACTTTTAAGCATCGTGAGAACACAGCTCAGAATGAGACGCTGAGACCGATACGGTCGGTGTGGTAGAACAAAGAAAGCGACCACGTGGACGCTCTTTGAACTACTATGTGCATGTTGAAGTATCATTAAAAAGTGGTGAGTAAAATGACGACTGACACGGTCAGCACCTACACCCAAGCCAGGAGAGTGGTGATTATGTCAGTGTCTATTTAATCCCATAGAGTTTGCACAGCTCTGCTATAACTTCGTTCTCGAAATGTCTGCCTTGGTCAGAGTATAGCCTCTCAGGGACCCCATATTTCATGAACCACTCCCTGACATTTTCACACCCATATGAAGCTGGCTCCAACACTGTAAAATAAACAGCCACCACTTCTAGAGGTCGGGAGGCCAGGAATACGTGAACTGGGGCCTGGATTTTTGGCTGAGGTATCTTGGTCAAAAAGCACCGCTCACAGTTTTTAACCCAGCTTTCAACATCCTCCCATAGCCCTACCCAGAAACATCTCTCCCTTTGCAGGTTTACAGTGCGCTCTATGCACTGATGCCCCATCTGGTTGTGTACATTCTCTAGGACTTGGTCCCTCAAACAGCCAGGCACAAGTAACTGCCACACCTCACCATGACGTGGGTTTGATAACCCTGTACCCTTCCCTTTGCTCTATGCAGCTCCACTGTTTCAACAGTCTTTTCACTTGTCTAGACAAGACTTTCCTTTCTCTGGAACTTGGCCTTCTCCCCCGATCCCAAAAAATCTTGAATTATTTTAGGGTGGGATCACTGGTCTGAAAACCTAATAGTTCCTCTCTGGTATAACCTGGCAGTGTGGGGATGTTACCTTGTCTATCACTTACCTCACCAGAACCAACCCCACAGCACGGATCTGTCTCACCTGGTAACACTTAAGACCTTTGGTGACAAGACCAGGATCCAGAATTGTCCCCCGCCCAATCAGGTTACAAACAGCAATACAATTGTCAAAATCCGAATTAGGGTTTCAGGCTCCCCTGCAAACTCCTGTCTAAAGAGTGCATCTGCGGTGGCATTGCTACAACCAGGACGGTACTTAACCTCAAAATCAAAAACAGCCAGTTACGCTACCCACCTCTGCTCTATAGCACCTAACTTAGCTGTCTAGAGGTGGCAGAGAGGATTGTTGTCAATCAGGACAACAAACTTTGCACCAAGAAAGTAACCCCTGAATTTTACAGCAACTGCCCATTTTAAGGCAAGCAACTCTTATTTCATACTGCTGTAATTTCGGTAATCTTTCTCAGCCTGGCGTAGTCTGCGGCTAGCGTATGCTATGACTAGTTTGGTGTAACTCTGCTGCTGACACAATACAGGGCCTAATCCATGCTGACTGGCATCTGTCTTGACTATGAAGGGTTGTGTGACGTCGGTAAAACCCAAAATGGGAGCAGTGGTACGTTTTTCCTTTGTTTAAAAGAAGAGTCAGTGTCTACATAGCACAAAACTGGTGACCCACTTCCCGCATTCCTTTCACCTGAACATTGGTTGACTAGGTCATGCAGTGGCCCGGCAACCTGTGAGAAGCCATGAATGAATCTCCTGTAGTAACCACAGAAACCCAAGAATGTCTGCAGCTCTTTGTGTTTGGGACCTTCCAGTAACAGCAGAGACCTTGGAGGAGCCGTCCCTAGACCTTCTGCGGACACCTGATGGCCCAAGAACTTCACTGACTGCTGTAGAAAAGCACACTGTAGCGTCACCCTAAGGCCTCTCTCTGCCAGGCTCTTAAGCACAGCCTCAAGTCTCTCCAGATGCTGCTCAAATGTCTCAGAAAAATACAAGATGTAATCTAGGTAAACCAGGAGTATCTGAAAATGAGATCATGAGATAGCAACTTGCATAAGTCTCTGGAATGTAGCCGCTCCATTACAAACACCAAAAGGCATTCTCACATACTCCAAACGGTGTAGTGAACAGTGTAGGTCTTGGTCCTATCTCTCTCATGCATGGCCACCTGGTGGTATACGCTCAAATAGATGGTTGAGAAGAATTTTGCCCCTCTTAGCGCATCAAAACTCTCATCAATCCTCGGGGTGTAACCCGGATCTTAATTTTCTGTTGCAAACACAAAAGAGTACTTATCTAGCAACAAAGCCAGCTATGCTTTCTGTTCTGGGCTACCACATACATTGAGCTTGCCTAGGATGGACTCTACATCTGTAGACATTTCAGGGTGTTTGTTGCCACTTGCTCAGTATATGCTAAAGCAGCAGATGAAGAAGGCACATCCTTACCGGCTACATATACATATGATGATGAAAAGCCTCCCTCCCTCCTTTGAGTCAAGTCTGCAGAGTGGTGTCAAACTCAGTGTGTACTAGCATTTTTTGATGATGTTTATCCCTATGAGACATGGACCCTATTCCAATGTTTGTGATCCATATTTCATAACTATTGTAATTTATATTAAAATTTTATATATTTCAATAATTGAATTAATATATATTAATAATGACAACACCCTTACGGAAGCCGCTTCTGGGACGCTTCAGAAAACAGTTCAAACGGCCAATCAGGTAGCGCTTTCTTCTTGAATATTTTGTTTTGTTTGTTGCTTCAATAAATAAATAAATAAAATGAATGTCAGCCACCACTACATTGATACCTTTGTTCTTATTCTTCCCTGGTTTGTGTAACTAATTGATTCATTACACCATCACTGACACCTAGTTGTCAAAAAGTATACTGAACTGAAACTACTGAATGCAACACAACAAGACGCTCCGCTTCTGAAGCACTGCTGGTGGGGTATGAAGCCGCGCTGAGGACAGAACTTAACGCGGCACATAACCCTTTAAAAAGGCTTTTAGAATTTTTGTTTTGTATGTTAGATAGGATTGTTGAAATAGCCTTTCAAAAAGGTTGTTATTTCAAAAAAAGATGAAAAAAAGTCTAGAAGAAGAGTACAGAAGAAAACATAGTCTGTGGTTTTTCCTAAAAAGAAATGTCTTATATACCTGCCTGACAGGTATATAAGAGAATATATACCTGAGAGAATTATGTTGCTTGAAATTCAAAAGATAACTTTTTTCATTGGCTGAAATACCAACAAAGGTTTCTAATAAGTCAGTGAGCTAATTCAGCTCGAACCACTTAACTTGTCACAACCAGAGTGTGCGTGCATAAGCTTGCAAGTTCTCCGCCTCCTCCTCCGCCCACAATTAGTCAAGCACTATTTAAGTTTCACAGACAGTGCCTTGCTCTGTCGGTCATTGTACTTGTTTTCGTTTACCATTACTAGTATGTTGAGTTTTCTTTCCCATTAATGAAGCTTTGTGCATTTACTGCTTCCACGCCTGCATACTCTTGCCTACTAAAATACACATTGTTACAGAATGACCGACCTTCTATTGAGAGTAGCAGCCGAAGCTCTGATGTGGCCGGGGCTCTGATCAACATTTCTCCAGTGCCTGTTGCCCTGGGGGCATTCAACGGAACACCAGCTGCTTTGGAGGATTTCCTGAGGGGGTGCGAACGATGGTTCGCCTATACCTGGACTGGGGAGGCCGACAAAGGTACTGTGTTGGAGTTTTTTCTTACCGGTCGAGCTTTCCTCTGGGCAAGTGCGTGCCGACAGAGTGGGTTGGACAGCCCCCGCACCTTCCAGGACTGGGTGGAACTGCTCTGGGCCACGTTCGGTCCCCGGGATGCGGGGGACTTTCGGCGTCCCTGGTCCGGCCACCTGAGGGTCGCAGCCGGAGTAAGGGTCCCAACACTGATACTGGTTGTGTAGTTGGTCGGAGACAGCGCGTTTAAGTATTTTTGATAGGAAAGAAATGAGAGGTACCGGTCTGTAGAGGTGAGGAATGGTATGTCATTTGAGATGGCTTGGAGAAGAGATGTAGGGATAGGGTCAAGTGGGCAGGTAGTGGCCCGGTTGGATACAATCAGTGTTTGGATATCTTCTGTGGAGAGGGCAGAGAAAGTGTTCGAATTACTGGGGGCAGGATAGTCTAGTGGTCTGGGTGTTGGACTCCCAGCCAGAAGGTGGGGCGTAACCGATGGTTTGGAGGATCTGGTGAAGACAAGATCCAGGATGTTTCCTGCCTTGTGTGTTAGAGGAGAAGGCAAGAGTGTGAGGTCAAATGAAGAAGAGATTAAGAAAGTGAGTGTAGCTTTTCTGGGGGGATGTTGTCACCGAGGAGTGTGAGCGGTGTCCCATCCTCAGGGAAGAAGCTCCAGAGGACATCCATCTCATCTAAGAAGTCCCCAAGCTGGGCTGGGGGGCGGTAGATGAAGACTGTTTCCTGTGCTCGCTGTGTCGTCATCCACCCGTTTATGATACTATTTACTATACTATACTATTTCCCTGCTAAGGGACCGTGATCATTCTGTTGATGATACATTCCGTTGAGGACAAATATTGTTGGGAGAGAAAACATTTTGTTTTTGTTTTAATTTTAAAGAGCTCTATTTTTACTGGTAGGTCTACCACGTGCTGTTGACTGCCGACGGGTGAGTATTTTTGTTTCGACCATTGATTGACTTACACACATTAATGAGAACATACACTATTTTTGAAAACACAAATAGGTAGGCAACATTCCAGTTAATTCTTAATATTGAACATAAGGTAGTATACAGCTACCAGCTCTGGTTAATAAATCCTCTATTGTAGTACAAGCAATTTGTAGTTTTTATTTTTTTATCTTGGTTACACACACTGCTTTTTCATCATTGTGTCATCTAGAATATAACTCCAACAGACAAGGGTAGGCTATTCAAAAGCACATTGTTGTTTTCAGGCTCATGAACGACCGCATGGTCGTGATTTTATGCCTTTCCAGGAGTTAGTCAGCGGAGTCTGTAAAAGACGCAGGCAACCTAGTGAGATCTTAAGGTCTCATATCACCTATTTTTCAACGAAACCCCTTCCTGCTTTTAGTAACAATCTCGGAAGCCCATTCGCCTCTTTCAGAAGCCCACCAGCACACATGCATCGGTAATTATAAAGTCTGTTTTATTTAATAGCCACAGCCTATCACTTAAAAAGGTTCACGTGGCCTACAGTATGTGTTAAATATTTCGGGTTTATTTTCAGACTTAAGCTTGTATGGGTCTGCGTGCGTCTTTCCCTGGTGCTCGGAGAGTTGTTTGGTACGACAGATCCTTTCATCGCCTTAGGTAGGCCTACGTCAAATTTAGATTTTAAGCGCATATATTGTGTGTAACTATACTAACGACATTTTCATAAAAACAGAAAACGTCGCTGGAAAGCTTGTATTTTATCAGAACAGAGGCAACGCGACCTATGAGCGCGACACGGTGCAGCTGGCATCGGACGTGTCAACCGTGGCCATGTTCGAGATCGCCGACCCAGACAACACTTTACGCACGACAAAGTTCACCTACACATGGGATTTAGGAAACGGGTACCACGAAGATTTTGTCTTTACTAAGATACCGGAGCAGTTTGAGGTGTTATTGTAATTAAGGTGACCTGAAATTCTGCATTTGTTCTACAGAGAAATTATCAAAGGAACGGAGCCTGTAGTGCGCTACAATTATTCCGAGTCTGGGAACTACACGGTTCGCCTGCGCGTTGGCGCCAAAAGCCTAAACTCAACTCCTATTTTTGGGATGTATTCCATGGATGTTAAAGTGCTTGGTTGGTGTCATTTCAATGGGGAAAAAGCTTCTTGTGATTGTTTAAAAGTGTGCACAACGCCATGCATGAATTGTTTTTCATTGTTTACATGTGCTTTATAGATGCCATCAAAAATATTGAACTCGAAGGGCCTTCAAATTTACAGGTGACTAAAAACACCAGGTTGTCTTTCCGTATGGATGGAAGGTAAGCTTGTTTTAATTCAGTTGTCTTGTATTGTCCTATACTGTATATTATTCCTGGCAGTCAAGTGTTATTTAGAGAGCAGAATAATCCTGTTTGATTAACCAGAGTAGGGCAGCCACCGTGCCAAATCTGGGGTTAGATACATATCCACCATTAAAATCATTTCACCACACTTTAGACACCACATACTTATATGTACCTTCTACTGTAGGCTACGCTCTGTTGGCCTTATAATTGTGTTATACATCATACCATTTCAAGTATTTTAATGTCATTTAGTCACGTGGGTGTCTGTCTATCTATCTATCTAGCCCTCCGATGTGGGTGTGTTGGCGTATCCTGCCAGACTGCACATTGTCCACGCCGGTGGGCTGCACACTGAACATGCTGTACGCTGACAAAATGCATGTGGATCACACATTTACCTCCACCGGCATGCACTGTCTGGAAATCAGCGCGTGCAACAACATCAGCAAGCTGCAGACATCCTACAGTCTTTATGTTAGGAGGAACCGTGAGTCTCACGGCAGCCTGGATCTGGGTAGAAAAATTAGATAAAGGCTGCATCATAATTCTCCATACTACATGCTAATAGTATGGAATTTGAGTATGTATGTGATGCTGCTGGTTTCACAGGGACCTGGGAAGACCCATTTCATTAATGATACAAATAAAAAGTTATTGGGCTATTAGAAGTCATCAAATGCAGCTGTGTTCCTTAGGAGTTAAGTTAGATAATATATTTGTTTGTTTTGTAATACATTTTAGGGTTAGATGCAGGCTGAGTCTGTCCTTTAGTCTGTCGTGATAGGTTCATTGTATTTGTACTTTTGTGTACTTTTGAATGTATTTGCCTTTACAGTCCCTTTTAAAAGTTTAAAAAATCATTATCCTCTGCACAGGGTCACATAGTTGAGATAAGCCATTAGTAACACGGTGTACATGTCACAACATTAATACCGTTGACTTGTGTTTCTCACAGCTTACAGCACCCTCCTCTTTACTCTACCATGCCTGGCCATTCTTATGGCAACGTTCTCCTTCATCACGGTGACTGCCTGCCGTCCGCGACATCAGAACAAGCCACAGGTAAAATAAAAATCTTCACAGACCCTTGTCTGTTCAGGACCATAGCTTGTGATTCTGGCTTCATCAGGACAAGTAGTGGTGTGTTGATTAAATGACATGGAACAGAAGATACAGGGGTGGCATGTGCCTGAAAGATTGTGTTCAGACATCTATGAGATACAAGCCTCTTGCCACCATGATGCAGTTTTTATTGTTACCAAAAGATGGCCCCATGTACTATACAATTTACAATAAACAAATAAATTATTCTGACACGGGTTACTTCCTTTAAAAACTGGTTGACACTGACACAGATTGCAGCTCCCAGCAACACCATATTCTTGGAGGAGAGCGAGGCAGCTGGCAACTTTTACTTCAGCTTTTCCTCTGCTGAACAAGGAGAAAACCACCCTCTCCTTCAGAAGCACATGACTCACTACTCCTTCGAATGACACGCTGCTCCTCCTACCTGTCATACAGCGAGCTCCTCTTGCCCCTGCTGGGCTCTAGAAGAAGCACTTCCCAAATGTTTTGATCCACGGAGAAAAGGTGGCTCATTGCTCACGTGTTAGATTTTTTGGTTGGGGTTCAACAGATAACTAAGCAGAAAGAAATTCCCTGGTGACAGACATTTCAGTCCCTTCCAAGATTTTGCGATTCTTGTGGAAATTTTTAATGTCATGATATGTTGAAAGCATATCGTAATTACATCATATGAATGCCCTGTTAAAATAGTCCCTTATGATTTTAATGTCCTCATTCATCCTTTCAAACTCAGTTACAATTTTATGCAAGGACACTGATATTAGAAACAGCAAATTACATTGAACTGTCGCCAGGGTTTGTGTTTTGTGAAATGTCTTTGTGTTTTCAGAAATGTTGTGTTTTCATCGTGCCGTATACAGTACATAAAACAGGTGCCCCTTCAGATCAGGCCGCATCATTCCTCTTTCAAGGAAATATGAATCGTATTTCTGGTATCGTGTCTTTATCAAAATAAAAATACATTAGGAAAAATTACTTACTCCTGGTCATTTATAGTTGCTAGTAGTTTGAGCGACTGGGTTAACATACAAGAGGATGTGAGTTAGATCCTGGGGATTAGGAATATTATTTACCATGACTTGTATGTTGCTCTGGAAAAGATTGTTTGCTAAATTACCTAAATCACTCAACCTTTTTAGAAATAAGCTACCCTGGACTCGTTTGGTGTCCACACCAAACGAGTCCAGAAACGCAACAATCCATGCTGATCAACACTGCCAATAGGATAATATTTTGTCCAGTTGTCAAAGTGTATTCTTTCATCACACTAATGCTGTCATGATCATTTATATATGATGGTTTCCAGATGGTATTTACAACTCTGGAGCCAAAGAAATAGTATCCTATAGTATAGTAACCGGCCCTGTTATTTGCATGTGTTTTATGTCAACATTGTATGTTGTGTTGCATTTAGTGGTAACTCCTTTAATGGCCTGGTCCTGTCCCATAAATAATAGATTCTTCTAAGGTTTGGGTATATAGAGAACGCACATGCGATGTCTGCCATTGCTTACATAGTCAGCAAGGTCTGAACGGGAAGTGGAAACTGTTTTTGTCACCCCTTCTCTAAAGGGGTTGACTACTGGGGTTACTAACTGTAAAGCGACAATATCAAACTTTTACATGTAAATTGTACATTTTGCCACAAGAATCTCTGTAAAGAATCCATTAAACACCCATTCATGAAATCTTTCCAGATCTTATAATCAGTGTCTTGGACTTCCCATGTGATTACATAAGGGAAGTCCCACATTCGTGGGGAAATATCATCCACCAGTGGTTAGTCTAGCAGAGAAGAAATGCAGAACTAAAGATTGAACAAGCACCCCTGTGTATGTTGTCCTACACTGTTACATGTTTTCTTGGGGCTCTGGCTTGTTTTATTTTTTCCCGTGTGAAGGTCAGAGAAACAGTCCCCAATATGGGTGAAGAAAGAATATTAATAATGAATAACTCTGAACAACTTACCCATTGTACTTAAGCTGTGTACTGGGACCTGCCCAAGATCAGATTTATTCCAACTCCAATACACAATTTTACATTGTG
>JAOEHI010052965.1:0-15860 GCA_025447815.1 Percopsis transmontana | reverse complement strand
TGAGCAAGATGCCTAACCCCTATCTGCTCCATGTAATAGCAGCATGTAATTGTAAGTCGCTTTGGATAAAAGTGTCTATTAAATGGCTTAATTGTAATTGTCAGTCTGGCAATATTGGTCACACTCCTGTTCCGCCGGCTGGCCCTTTTACATCATTCCAGCTCTGTGTCTACCTGCCAGCTCGAAGGGCGAGGCAGAATGAAGGCACAATATTTCCTTAAAAACGCTGTGTAAAAATGGCTTTACATTAATGAAAAAATTAGCTTGTTTGCAAACGAAAAACTTGTATTTCTTGTGATAAAATCACCATAACGGCAAGGCAACCGTAACCATGGACCTTGTGATTGTTTTGCTCGCTCTACATGAAAACATCTTACATCAGATGGACATAACACTTTACATGCTTGTCCCGGCAATGTTACTGCTTTCATTCACAATGAAGCCATACCGGCTTTTTCCCTGAAATGTTAGTACTTCTTGAGGCGAAAATAAACATACAATATTAGCTGACCTTGCTAAGTATCTCTAACAAACCACCAGTTTTCAGCACAAAAACACACTTTTATGATCAAATAATGATTATTTTGACCTTCGGCCTGTATCAACAATGACAAATGTCAACAAGATGGTTGAGGTCACAGGGCAGGGGTAACATTTTTAATGTATTGGGTAAACATGTCTTGCATCATAAATATTATACTAATGTTGCTTTCCTTGGAGCAAAAGACTAGAAGAAAACGTTGCGATTAAATTTACTGTTTAATTTACTGTTTTGGTTAGGCCTACTACTAGTATTTCAATTACCATGTTAAAAGTATTAAAATGCATGATCCTCCATCCATCTAGTAAGTTGATTCCTAAACTAATTATTACTGTTCACTATTTTAGAGAGAAGATGATCAGCCAGTTTCTGAGGTATAACTGGCTTGACTATTGAAATTCACTCACTCATTTTGTTGTAGTGTAGTCTCTCCCACTCATCGGCAGTGGTGGTTAGTTTTGTTGTTTGGTGTTCATCCCTTTGACTTTTCTATTTATTGGAAATAACTAACCACCTACATTCTCCTCTGTTATAGCTGCTCGTAGCTGTTGTGTAGTTTGAGTGCTTGGAAAACCTTCCTCATTTTGTACACCTCAAAGACTAGCATTTTCACATTCACCTCTTTGCCCCTTTCCTGTTTCCATAGGTCTCTTGTGTTTTCTTTTTGTGTTGCATTAATGTTTTTTTTTAGGGAGCCTTACACAACCTAGAAAAATTAGGATGACAAATATACATAAAATACGTACATATATATACATACATACAATATACATATTCTATTTACATTTGTAATATAAATGTATGTCTGTTCAAAAGCATTAGGTTGCTTGTTCAGTGCAAATCCATATGGTATTACAAGATTTTGTACTCAAAGAACATTGGATTTACAATCAGGGAATGGTGGCAGGGTTTTATCACATCCTTATTTAGATTCACTGTTTTTCATTTTAATACTGCACAACTTCCTGAATATTATACACCGATTCCCTCTGAGCCGTAATCATTTCTAGAAGGAAATACCAACCCTTTCAGCATTAGCATGTTTTTCAGTTGTTCCAAGATCGTGCCACTTCTCATGCCCTGTTCATCACACTTAATTGCATGCGCAACACACCTTATGACCTTTGACCTGTTTACCTGTTTGTCCACCTCTCGGTTTACTTCTCCCAGGAGGAAGAGGATTGGCAGTCAGAAGGTAACTGCGTTGGTGGCCGTCAAATTTCTTGTTGTTCCCTATAGTCACCAAAAGCAGGGGTTTGTTGTTGCTGAGACCAGGGAAGGCCTTTTGTTTTTTGCAGTGGGAGAATAGAAAGTCCTTATCTTCTGATGTGCTCTTCGGATTCATTTGTAGATTGTTTCACTCACTTCAAGACCCCAAGCTTTCTTCTCTCCCTCCATTTCCTCCTGTCATCAACCCTCCCATCCATACCTTGTGTTTTTATAACTGACACAGCAACCCTGTTGCTGTGGCCTGGCACCCTGACATGTCCATGTAGTTTCTTTAATTAAGTCAGGCCATTCTCAGTAGCGCTTGCCTTTGATGCCCTCCCATCATGCACTCTGCCCAGCCCTCTGACCCGCTCTCTGCTATCCCTTCTAGGAGGAAGAAGAGCTACGACAGCTTGAGGTAGATTGATGTGATTTTTATTTTTCTGCTACACCGCTCACAGCATCCTTCTCTGTCTCGATCCACCCCCCCTTAACCTCACTGCAATTTCTTGCGTCCCCTCCACCTCTCTTATGTTTGACATTCCTTTTAATTTTCTCCATCACTAGTTCCTGAGTAGATTTAGGCAAAATATTCTCATTATTTGGCCAAGAGCTAATTTAGCCATGTTTAACTACATTACATTTGAGTTAGTCTTATTCTACTACTTTTTACCTGTTTAGAAAGATGTTACGTAAATACATTACAATAGTTTAATTATTATTAGTTTTTAGCCCAAACAGGAGTTTAACAAACTCCAGTTTAAAGGTACGCTTAATTTTTTTTTTATTTCCTATATATAAATAGTACAAAATAGGTCAAGAGTGAAAGGGTCTGGTATCTCTCCAAACCTACCTGCTTCTCTTATCATCACATTTGATTTCCTCCCACACTACTTTGTATTTCTTCTGTTGTGATAACACCTCTCTTCCAGGAGCAAGACATCCCAGCCGGTGAGGTGTTAATCTGTAGACGTTCTACCTTTCTCTCTCTTTCTACTTTGATGCTTAAATGTGTGCTGCAAGAAAGACTAAAGAAAACATCTAAAATCCCAGAATTCGACTTTGAGTGTTAAAAGTAGGCTATGCCCAAGTAGCCGTCAAACCAGCAACCAGCGAACGATGACCATTGTCTCTGTTTTTCCTTTTTTTCCCTTTCTTTGCATTTCATTACTAACTATTAACACTGCTCCTCCCTAGGAAGAAGAAGAAGCGGAAGAATTAGAGGTATATTGAGACTGTAGATTCATTAACTGTCATACATAAAGGAGTGAAGTGATCACAGCATCTGAAAATAGATTAAGGGTTGTCTCTTTTTGGAACTTGGGCGATGTGTTGTAGAAAGTAACGCTATACTAAACTATCCAGAGCTGGTGCCCTGTTGGTTTAACAAAATTATGTTTGATACTATTTCACAGGTTGTCTAATCATAAATCCCACTACTGTGTTAACCTTAACCCTAACTATGTATGATATTGTAGCCTGTTCGTAGCTAGGGGACTTTCTTGGCATTTCATTACTAACTTTCAACACTGCTTCTCCATAGGAAGAAGAAGAAGTGGAAGCATTAGAGGTATATTGCAGCTGTAGATTCACTAACCCTGTAATGCATGGCGTGGACCTTCTGGGATGGTGTTAAATGGGGTTTCTGCATGATGTGACTACACTCAAATGCAGTATGGGTTTACGTGAACTTCTCTTCTCTCTATTTCCAATGAAGTCTTGCAGTCTCGTGGCCGTACGTACTGTATGTGGTGATGGCACAGGGTTTTGGTGTTAAGAGTGTGACTTTGAAGATGACACTGCACAGTATTCATGTTGTGGTATAGCATCATGTTTTGTGACCCACTATCTTCTGGCATTTTCTCTCCGAGCCTGATTAATATGTATGTTCTTTCATTTTGACAGCTTTTGAACACACAGAACCTGTTGTGTTGTTATCCAAATATGTCTTGGCTGACAGGAGCGTATGTGGGGCATGTTAAGACATGTCGTTTATTTTCACTGAGGAAGTTTAAAGCAAAGTGGAGCCAAGGAAGATGTAATCTTGCAACATGATGTCAAAAGAATTTGTCCTTCATGTTGTACACATCGTCCAATTTGTACAACACTTATTTTCTAGGTTGTGTGCAATGTCCATCGTGTAGATACCTGTCATACATTGCTAATACATAAAGGAGTAAAGTGATCACAGCATCTGAAAATAGATTAAGGGTTGTCTCTTTTTGGAACTTGGGCGATGTGTTGTAGAAAGTAACGCTATACTAAACTATCCAGAGCTGGTGCCCTGTTGGTTTAACAAAATTATGTTTGATACTATTTCACAGGTTGTCTAATCATAAATCCCACTACTGTGTTAACCTTAACCCTAACTATGTATGATATTGTAGCCTGTTCAAAGCTAGGGGTCTCATTTCTAAAGGTTGAATTTGTAAATCGTTTTTTATTTCTATCGATATTTATAAGGGGCTTTACTCTAAATTTAGCTTACCTTCTGTCAGATTAGACACCTTTGTGCTTACACATAACACAGTGTGCCTTTAAATTGTATTTACTCTTGTTAACCTTCATTGATGCATGTTTGTATGATGTATTATGTCAACAGGAGGAAGAGGATGAGTAGTCGGAGCCGGAGCAAGACTGAAGATGTGATTAATTTCTAGTCAGGTAAAAAAACAATTCTCTTCAACCTTGTCATCATTGTGCTTGGCCACTAGGTGGCACTGAATGATAATGCGGGGCAGCAACAGACACCACTAGAGCATCAATTAATCTTCTTTCTATTGCCTTTATGTGTTGCATTAATGTAACTTGATTAATTAAAAAGATAAACCTGTATTCAGAGCTATTCATTTCATTCATTGCTAATTTTGTGGCTCTTTCACCCTGATACCAATGTAATTGGCATGCCACATCCTCTATTATTTCTATACCTGGGGTAGCACCAAGGAACACTGATCTCCTCCTTGGTTCACCTTGGTGCATACGTAGAGTTGCCTGCTACTTCAAGTGTTCTGTCTGAGGAGGAAATATTACAGCCGTATATTTACCAGGCTCTGTTACTACAGTCTCCTTTTGCAAACAGAAAGTGTGCCTGCGGGATCAGCTGAAGCCACAGTAAAAAGAACTCCTAGTACCTCTCCTGAGGCTGTGGCACTGGCGATGAATAATACTAATAATAAGAATAATCTTCAAAGCCTTACAGCTCTCTGCGGCAGATATTTGGATTTAGGGTGACTATGGACGAGCTACAGAGTAGGCTTTGGGGGAATGGCAATATTTGTCTCCCTCCTCACGCAGCATGCACCCCTCCCCCTCCACCACCTGACCCATGTCCCTAGCCCCTTCAAGCCCCATCACGCCTTGTTAGAGGAAGCTGCAAAGTGAGCTGCAGATGTACCCGGGGCCCGCGGATGAATGGGCACACAGGGTGGCACAAGCACCGTGGCGGCGGCTAAAGAGATTAGCAAGCGTCTAAAGCTGCCAGTGTGGCACGCTGGGCATTGGGTGACCTCATTATTCTTTCATCTGCGTGTCTTGTGTTCCAGCCTGGAGAGCCTCTCGTTTCTTCTGCTCCTGACCCATGGCGTTCAAACCGCCAACCGCCCCCCTCCCACCCCTGCCCATAGGTCCTCAGACTGCACCGCCCCACCCGCTTACAGATGCCTCTCACATGAATAAAACACGCCCTACCCCTTCCAGTCTACTGGAGCCGCTGAAAACTCCAGGGTCATGGTGAAAAAGAATCAACACACTTTACCCACCTCCCTGTTTGTCTGGAACATTGGCCTGATTTTTATATGTTGCATGTAGGGAGATAGGACCTAAAAATACATGATGTAGACTAGTGGCGTCAGTTTTTTATTTGTTTTCACTAACCGCTTTTGTAAATTGTACATAAAGTCAATATTTAAAAACAAACAAAACATTAAAAGACTAACGTTTCATCTTCATAATGGTAGTTTTATTAAAATTGTAATATAAATTTGTCAAGCTGATGCCTTCAGACCTCTTTCATGTTTTACATGGAGATGTAAAGAACTTTGTCACAGATGTAAAGAACTTTGTCACACACTGAAAAGTCCCACCAATTCTGTGCCTTGAAGACTGCAAAAATGCCTTTTTCTGTGCTTCATGTATGAATGAATCCCAGGAAAGATTATCACCACATGAGAAAGACCCTCACCCCAGCTATGACTGTCTCAGTGTCTACTCTACTACTGCTGTCCAAACAATGCACTTTGTTGTGAACATTTAGCAATATTTGTTACTCAATACACAATAATGGCAATAAAGTAGAGTGGTGTATACAAAATAATGACTGTATTGTGTTCTGCATAAATCTATTGTCAACTATTTATTATATCAGAGCATAGTTGTGAATGCGGGGACAGTTATGTAGAAGCCGGTAGGACATAGGAGCAATAGCCGATGGTTGGGACAGTAGATTCAAAGGAATATATAAGTACATAATCTTTGTACATTTGTGTATTGAAATAAAATAGGATTTGTTTCTCTTAATTTAAAGCTGAAAAACACGTTTTTTTTCATGGTACCTTAAACTTAATGGCCTTAACACCTGATGGTGTATGCTACATGCAAAAACTGTTTTTGTACAAGGCATCAGTACTACAATGTAAACAAAGTTTGAAGAGGGAGGGGAGCTGTTAGCCCAGTGGGTTGGAGAATTTCAAGAGGGCATCATTTTAGTATGAGTCATACTGTGTATTTAGTGCTATTTGTTTGCCACAGGGGACAAGGTTCCCAATGACTTTGGTAATATTTAACTGGATGTATTAAGGGTAACAAGGCTCAGAACCAGTCCTAGAGCCCACAGCATTGCTTTCTAACATCTGCTCTGGGTCCAGAGAGAAGCCACAGTGAGGTGAGTAGGACCGGCAGTTTAATATATGGTCTCATAAATCTCAGTATCCCGGTGATCTGTGAGAGAGTATAAAAAGTTTAATAGCCAGAGTTTTAAAGAAATAGGCTGTTGTTACTTTTGCTTCTGTGTTACTCTAATCGTGTGTAGTTTTCAAGTAGTCTCACAGGTTAGATAAGGTTAAATTGTTTTAACTCCAGGAAGAGATCATTTGTGGTGTTTCATCATCAGTATACTAAACTATGAATTATCACATTGACACTCAATTCTGTATATGTCAACAGACTGGAGTTTTGGATATTATTGATCATTTGAAAATGTGTATTAAATATAACCTGATACTAAAGTTCACTAAACTTCTTGCCAATGTCAAACGAATTCTTTTTTCGCACCTCCCAAATCATTACTTTCTTAAAGCTTTTTTGTAGCTCAACAACATGCAATATGGATGATATTGTATGATATTGACAGTGTGCAAGGCACTTCTGTGATTAATGAGTTGACCATTAATTGTGTTAATTAATTAATATACAATCTACTTCCATTGCTTGTGTTAAGGTCAGTTCAGAGTTGAACAATGGATTGAGAATTTCCTGACAACCATGGTCACCTTCGTCCTTTGTGTGTTACTCTTGGCGTGCCTGGCTCAAGGTGAGAGTTTAGTATACACACAACCGCTAATTTAAATGAAGATGTGTCATAGCAGCCAATGCTGTGCTTGTATCTGATGATATTACTGTAGCAGCACCCTTGATATGAAACCCATACAGTCTAATTAGTGGGCCTAATTATCTATCTACTCTTTAATTAATTTCCTTCAAAACTGCCGCCTTTCTAGTTCAAGGGACTTCAGTCACTGATTCACGTTCCCAATAGAAGGACGCACAGATTTTCTTCATTACACTGCCGTTCTTTAATTGCAATGAAGAAGAAAAAAATTGTGGTATGGGCTGGCCTAGATATTTCTAGACCCAATTTCCTTAACAGATTCATAATTTATGATTCAGGCTATAGCTAATGCAGTTTGCTCACCATAAACAAGTTATACTACATCATCCCAAGATCTTTGGCATACACCTATTATTTCATATTTCAAAGTTTCCAAACATTATAGAGCCTGTTGTATTAGATACTGTCCAGTGGTAAATGAATGTGTCTTCACTGACTCTCAACTCTCTTAGTCTTAATCAGGTATACTCACACTTGTTAGTTTATCAAATTTAAGAGACCACTTTAGCTGTTGTTAACCCTAGCAGAATGCTGTCATGGGCTACTGCTTCTACCTACAGACTTATTTACACTGTCTCGCTCTAAATCCTATTTGTGCTCATTCCTTGTCAGAGACCATATCCAAAACCTTTGGATCGATCAGAAACAGGTTTAGGGATAAAGCAGATGTTTCCCTGGTCTTCCTCTAGAATGTTTATTTGGTTGTTGGATGGAAGTCATTGATATGATAACCACAATTCATGCAGATGTCTTTTTCACAGCACTCTGTTTGGTGAGAGTTTTGAGAAACATGTTAGCCTTCCTAAAATTGTGCTTATGTTGTTTTCCACTGAACCGATGCAAATTATTGTCTCATGGGCTATACAAAAACAGTTTGATGGACCATTGTTGGAGACACTAGAAGGTCGATATTAATTGATATGTTTATACCCTAAAACAATTTTATTGTTTATTTCATTCTTAAAATGTGGACATTTACTTCTTCTTCTTTAATTGTATTTTCTGTTTAAAAATGTATTGCTATTCTATTTCTTATTGCTCGAAAACTAACGTACACCACTCTCTGGTTGATAACAAAATATTGAAATAGTGGCTCAATTCAGAGGTTGCCTTACTTGTCACGGCATGGTGTTTTGTACACCACAGTTACAATCATGTCATTGAGCAGACGCTTTGATCCAAAGCGACAATTACAGTGAGCTCAAGGATGCTTCCGGGTAGTCCAGGCATGTTTGGAGACTGAACCCATGACCATACGCGGTCCCCCTCACATATATGTATATGTGACTGTGCCTCTCTCCGGACCTGAAGCGACGGTTGCTGAGATGCTGTTGGAGCCCAGCAGCCTGACCGTCCTGAGGGGAGAGGAGGCCCGCTTGACCTGCAGCACGTCCGCTCAGTGGACAGTGATGGTGTGGCTGCTGAACGACTCCTCGGTGCTGACGGTCTCCCGCGACTACGGCGTCTTGCCGTCCAACAACCCCAATGTGACGGCCGAGGATGGCTCCACCCCGCAGCGGTCCAGCTGGACGCTGGTCCTCAGGAGCGCAGCCAGACACCATCAGGGACACGTGACCTGTGACCTCCAGAACATCCAGAAGGAAACTGCAAGCCTGTTTGTGCAAGGTCTTTATATGCATGTATCCTTTTGTGTATGTGTGTGTGTGTGTCTGTTTGTGTGCGTGTAAGTGTCATAGGGATAATGGGAGGGGGTGTGATATGTCTCCATGCATCTGTGTAGACGCGTGTGCATTAGTCTGTGTCCACGTGCGCGCGTGTGCGTGTGTGCGTGTGTGTGTGTGTGTGTGTGTCAGAGGACAATTTCTCACTTGCTGTCCTATCCCCGAGGTGTCTCCCTAGTGGCTGATTCAGTGTGGCAGGTACACATAGAGAAACGCTAGCTTTCTATGGTCAAGGATTTCAAAGTGCTTTTGTGAGGCTAGCCTGGTTCCAACACGCTGTCGTGCTTGCAAACAGGAGTAGGCAAAGGAAACGCAGTCTTTTGAAACTGCAGTGTGAAAGTGCAGAGGCACACAGAATTTCACCGTGAGTGGCAAGAAAGCACCAGGTAAAACGTGAGGCAAATGAAGGGAATAAACAAAACATTAAAAAGGTATAAAAATGCAGCAGCCTTAATTCCACCCAAGCACACAGTCATAGCACTGCTGTGAGGCACTGTAAACAAAGGGACAAAAGCCATCTGCTTTAGCCTTGGAGGTGTTCTTTTTAATTGGCTGTCTTTGTTTTCATTTGTTTAGAGGTGAGTTCATGCACGCTGCAGTTCCGCAACTTATTTTTTATTTTTCCTGTAAAGGGGGCAGATCTACTGCACAGGGGATTGATCTAGGTGTATATCAAAGGTAGGGATTCATTTAGGCCTGTCCGTGTGGAGCACCGTTGCCCAGGCATGTTGGATGTGCACCATGACATTGTTAATGCCAGTGTGGGGGAAGGGAATCGATTGGCTCCCAGATATAAATACTAGCTGGTAGGTGCTGGAGTTAATGCCAGTCAGCACAGGAGACAGGAGAATTTACGGGCTTCTCCTCTCCTCTCCTCTATATGGTTGTTAATAGTGTCTGAGGTTTGCTATGTTTCCTTTGTTATTGCTTATATTATGCAGATGGTGTGCCATGGCGCAGATAGTACATGGAGACTGGAGAGTTTTGAGTCAGGGCATGATAAGAATCTGTATTTCTCTGCAATTCTAGGGAGCTGTTATCGCCACACACTGCAGGGTATGCCCAGGCAGTTCAGTGATTCCCATGGAAAGAAAGAAAATAATACTCAATAAAATGGGAGGGAAGTTATTTTCTTTCAGATATTTTAACAAGTTGGGGGACTTCTGTTTATTCTCGTTAGTCATTAAGTTGGAGCCGGGTTTAGAGCCGGTACTGTCTCAAGGTCACTTGATACATTGAAGTGAACCTGACGCAGTATCATTGTAGTAGTTCTACTCAAACACAGCACGCCTAGCTCTGTCTCTCTCTACCCTGACCTTTATATGCAGCTTATCGGCCATATCGCCCATTCCCATAATGAGAGCTACGCTAAAGAACCTGCATGGAGAAACTCTTCTACAATCCTGAACAAAAAACGAGAGGATTGCCTCCAATATATTAGAGAGAAGGCCTCCATTGCTTCAGGAGCCACAAATTCCCATTGACATATGCACCCATTAACGGTAGTGTACGGTGGCCCCCGCCTGAATCACCGGGGCCTGACACAGCCCTTGGAATTAATCCTGCATCTTGGCATTCGCGGCAAACAGTCAGCAACTCTGCTTGTGATTTGTGTACTGCAGCCTCAAATGTTGGAGACGGGCCACAAATCTCCAGCCGGCCTCTTGATTCTCTACGCTGTCATCCTCGGCCGCTCCCATTTTAATTGTTGAACGTGAATATGATGAAACGACGGGCCGTCCCAGCTCCCACTCGTGCTCTCTCCTCTCTTTCTGCTCCCCCTCCCCCTCTAATTTCTTTTTCATTTGCAAATATGCACACACACGCACATACTCTGACATAAGCGCACATAAAGTCTTTAGCAGACCAGTGTGGTTCTTTGTGGACCAGCAGCGAGAGCAGGGCTGGAGAGAGGCATGCCTCTTCGATATAAATCAACATGCCTTTGGTGTTTGAGCTGGGGAGGCACACTGCTCATCAGAATATATTCACACGGACACGCGCACACACACACACACACGCACACACACACACGCACGCACACACACACACACACACACACACAGGCACGCACTAACAAACACCAATGCTGTCGACAGACGCATACAATAGTCCTCAGTGAGGCAAAAGGTGGCCATACTTCTTCCAGATTAAACGCTTCCCTCAAAACAGCAATTTCCCCTCTGAGGGCCCCGTGTTGATAAATGGCAGGAATTAGAAGTTGTTGTGCGTTCCTCACTACGCACAGCCTGTCAAAGGCTTAGCAAGTTTGAGCTTCCCTACCCTGATTAACGAACCCTAAGAAACCTTATTTCAGGGTTCACTTAGACTGGAGCACCAGGGAGGAGTGCTGATGTTGTGTCTGCCTCTATTCAGATGTATCAATCAGTGGTAATTGGCTTTATAACTAACTTTAGTTATAACTAACTTTAATCAGTTAGTTATATTAAGGCTGCTGGTACCTGCCCAACGTTTTGCTGCCTTTGGCTGGCACTGAGATTTGAGTGTATTTCTTCCAGAGCTAAGGCTTTTAGAGATGGATGATGCATTTATCAAAGCCTTGCTGGTGCATATGACGCCAAATCAGGCGTCAAATGAAAGCCTACTGGGGAATAGAGACAGCCAATAATGCGCGCAGAACATCTGAGGCTTTGAACTTAAATCAACACAGACATGTCATTCGTTTAGACAAAGCGCTAAAGCTTCTGTAATTATCTCTCTGTCTATAACCATTGTCTGTTGCATCCACTGCCTTTCATTCTACCAGACAATAGACTTCACATATGAGATATAGCCCAGTGCTGTGAGTGGCTTATTTAGCTGGAAGAGTGGGAAATAGAGGGAAATAGATGGGGGCATTCATCCACCCGTTGAGACTTTGTGACGCCAGATCAATCACCCAGGTATGAATGAAATCTGTCCAAAAATAACCAGAAGTTCAGCCACTTTTTCCTTCAGAATTCATGAACTTACACACTCCTGCACATTTAGGGATAGATGTAGTAATAACTATGAATACATTTTCTCTCATTTCTAGTGAAGGGAAGTGTTGAAGTCTCTGGAGGCAACCGAACGGTTTTGAGTGGCCAGTGGATTCTGTTTGAATGTCATGTGTCAGGCTGGTACCCAGCACCAAGACTGGGATGGCTGGTTAATGGCAAAGAGGTAAAACAACAGAAAATCACTGTGTATGTGCACATTTTGTTAAAGATAATAAAAACTAGAATCAAAATAATTATGAGCAAAGATTAGTTCAAAATCATGAAATCATGTCAACCCACAAAAAAGCCTCTCCTGTCCACTTGGAACCCCACTTTGAGCACCACTGCAATGTTTTAATACTGGTGAACGGGGTGGAGGTGGGCCAGGGTGACAACACCACCAGTGAAGTGTCTGTGGAGGGTCTCTTTACTGCCACCAGCAACCTCAGCGTGTACGCAGCGGAGAGCTCTCATGTGGAGTGTCTGGCCTCTGTACCGGCCCTCTCTAAACCCCTGGCCAGCGGTGTCCGTCTGACTGTTGGTAAGTGTACACATTAACATTACACGGACAAGGCTGTTGTCTACAAATATCGTCTAAAAGTATATACCTGCACTGCAAAAACCACCCTGCCAAAAGTAAACAATTATTTTGAATCTAAGCAATTTTACATGTAAATTATTGTAATCTGGCTACCAACACAGTAAGAAAATATAGTTAGCAATTACATTTGCTAGATTAAAATTTTTTCACTGTGAGCCGAATAGGCGTTATGTCTTAAATGTTCACCGAATCTCTCCTCTACAAGTTTGTGTTTACCAGCACCGTCTATTTGCTCAACCCTACCCCCTTGTGGCTGTAAAGTACACCCAATTACACAGTGTTTAATGATAGATATTGTACATGATGTAGCGACTACAAACTAAAAGTCACTGTGACGCGCTTCCAGTGACAGAGGTCCTGTCCAACAGTACGTTTGACCATTTATTTATGAAGCAGCAAAATCAATTAAATGAACAAACCAGACAGTAACGTTAATGCTGTTAATCAGCAAGCAAGCAAGCAATACGTGTGATAAGCATTTAGCCTAATGTTCAATGTTTGGCGTGTAGCGGTCAACAAAAAATACAAGCTCCCTACCCACCCGCCCCCTCTCCACTTGCCATGCTGGTGAACATATAATGACTACCACCTGTGACGTAGTGACGTAGAAACGCAATGACATAACCCACGGCGATACACAGAAACATAAATATGGCTCCTGCACATGATGTGACTGAATCGCCAAACGCTCACTAATACATTGATGTGACCTTCCCTGTGTAGTTGCAGAGGTGGTGGTCCCCGAGGGAGATGACTGCACACCTCTTCTGGCATCAACGGTCACCCTTTCTACCACACTCTTGTTGCTGCTGCTGTTGCTCGGCATTGTCCTCTGCTACAGGCGAGGGAGACGAGAAAGTATGCTGCCTTCCCTTCTGTTGGTACTACTAAGTGTACAAGTGACCGTCCTCCACCGCTGTACCACCGTAGGAAGAGGGATTTAAGTATAATGAAGAAGTTAGACGGTCACACACGCGGTGATGCTGCATTGCCCCATGCTGGCACCGAGCAAGGGCACGCAGTACATTTGGTGCTGAAGGCAGAACATTTGCTGTCAGCAGAAATCTCTGAGTTCTGAGGAGCTTATTTAAGCAGAAGTATATGGTGAAGGTTAGAGAACCAGGCGTATTTGACTAAATGTACAAGTTTCATACAATTACAGAAGTATGGGTGAGCAACTGTGAAGGAGAAACACTCTCTCTATCCTCAACGATCACTGTAAACTTCCCCTTGAGCAAGGAATACGACCCCAAACTGGTTAAGTGGCATTGCAGAGGTTTGGCCAATGTCTGACGTGGTGGGCAGCTCTCAAGTGTCCATGTGTGTAATTGAATGATTCTAGACAGTGAATAATTCAATACAGGACAAAAGGCAGGGAAATTCCGGAGCGCCCTGTTTGAGGGGATCGATGTTTCAGTGCAACAAAGAGGGAAAGCAGGCCTGTTTGTGTGTGATAACAAAACATTGCCATGAGTCACACAGTTAAACTCACTGTAATCCCCGTAACAGATTCAGGGCTATTGCAAATCATGGCCATGGCTGGAGTTTAGGGATTATAAAACGTGACGTCTCTCCGGAGTGAATTCTCTACAAAACTACCACAAGTGCCCTTGATTTTGTCAGTCTTTCACAAGTTTACAGTTACAGCTTGTAACTACAGTATATACAGGTCAAATTAACACCATTGAGATGTATCACACTGGAAGGAATGTGGCATATCTCTCATCCCTGGATAATAAACCATTAATAGGGAGCATAAACTGGTTGAAAAATTAATAGTGTTGAAAAATACCCTTGTTTTAATGGCTTTGGACAGCATTTCCACTGGGGTATAAAAATATAAAGACATAAGCAATTTTTCTCCCAGTAAAATGAACGGTTTATATCTCTTCTGGGGAAAATGCCATCTGCACCACTGCTATTGTTGTGTTTTTCACCATGGCCAAAAGGAACTCAGGCTAAGACAGCCATGACGGCAAGTGATAAAATTCATTAACAATCAGCTTGTAGCTTCTGCTGTAAAATTCAGAACTGACTTGAGGCTATGCTGATATATCAGACCTAAAAAGTAATAAATGCATCTTTCATTGTGCAGTTTTAGGAATAAATATTGAGTGGTCAAGTGCAGTTTATTAAATGGAGCTGATTAGCATGTTTCTAATAGTCTTGCTTTGTTTATGGTGGGATCTTTGCTTTACAGAATCAAGTCAACAGGGAGCAATATGGTAAGATCTATTAATCAGACCACATTTTGGGATTGATGTGTCTAGATTGACCCTTTAAATTGACATGGAGATTTGATTATCTGCCGGTGAATATACTAATTATGATTAATGAAGCCATGCCAAATCTCAATTAATATCAATAGAATGACTTGCTTATATTTCTTCCTATCATGAAAGAATAGTGAGGACACTTACTGTATGTCAAGTTTCATTAAATAAATATTACGTTTTATAACATCTTCATTTGGATTTAAATTGGTGTTAGCTATCTTAAGATTTTGCCAAGTTCATTATATTTTTCCTCCTTCATAATGTAGTTAATGGCTTTTTTATTTGAGCACAGTGAAGTGGGAGCTGAGTTGCCTTGGTGGGTCTAATAATATATTATGAATTATGATAAAGTCATACATTTTTCCATCAAGCACTTCCACACACTCCTGTAACTGCATCTATTGTGGGAGAAGAACATTGTCTGCTCACAGCAGCTTACAGCAGCATTATCTCTGACAAGGTGAGTGCATCATCTGACTGTCTTTTCTATTGGATTGTTTCTTTGGGCTTTCATAGGTTCAACCAATCACTGAGCGGGCGAACCTCCATTGCTGAGGCGGCAGGAGGGAAGGTCAACCTGGGATACTGCATTGAGGGCCTCACAGGTAACAGAATGACTGTGACAGTAAGTCCTTGGTGTAAACAAACGTTTGCAAGCAAAAGGAATTAGCTGTCTAATGAGCATGAAACATAAAAAACTAATTCAAATGAATTACACTGCTCAAAAATATTTAGATCGTCAGCTTGGTAAAGTACATTATTAGTGGTAATTAAACACTAGGCTTAAATGCTTAATTAAGTAGTTCATCAAGACATAGTAGGCAGTAAACAACTGAATAGGTGGAGATCAAAAGCTTGCTCTTTATATGTTTGGACTCCCACCCAGAAGGTCGTGGGATCGAGCCCCAGAGGTGGCCTACCTGTAAGCATCCTTGAGCAAGATGCCTAACCCCTACCTGCTC
>JAOEHI010052964.1:0-15861 GCA_025447815.1 Percopsis transmontana | reverse complement strand
TCTTTATAATAAATATTTGTCTCTATCTGTCTATATACCTCTCTCTCTCTCTATCTCTCTCTCTCTCTCTCTCCCTCTCTCTCTCTCTCTCTCTCCCTCTCTCTCTCTCCCTCTCTCTCTCTCTCTCTCTCTCTCTCCCTCTCTCTCTCTCTCTCTCTCTCCGCTTCCCCTCCCTCCCAGCCAGTCCTGCACCGCAGCGGCCCCACCCGCCGCTTGAGAAGAGGGACAGGAATATGATCTAACCGCAACACGCCCAGATATGACCTCACCAGCCCCCCACCCCTCCACCCCCACGCGGTGACAAACGTACACCCGTACCCCCCCCCCCCTCCCCTGCTGGCAGGCCCGTACTGTTTTTCTTAGCCTCTCCTACACAGTGTTCTCACAGTCGGCCTCCCACACGCCTCTGCCCCAGCTGACCCCTTGACAGAGGCGATGGGGGTGGGCAGAGGCAGAGAGGGGTGGGCAGAGGCAGAGAGGGGTGGGCAGCAGCCCATCAACAGTGTCTCTCTGCGTGTGTGTGTGTGTGTGTGTGTGTGCTTCTCAGTGGCCGATTAATGACGCGTTTTGCTTTGATTGCATGCCCCTCCCACATCTACGCTCTGACACTAATCTTTATTTCCCCCCCCAGATCCCCGCAGAGCTCCTGGGCTCACACTGTCCTCTACCCCTCCCCCTACAGCCATGTCTACGTTCATGCACGGTTGAACATCCTCAGTAAGCTGGGGAGGAATGGCCAAACTGAAGTCACAGTGCCCTCCAGAATCACTGGCACTGTGACGTGGGTTTTCTTTTCCTTGAACAAATTACTGAGGGGGTCGATTTCTCTCTTTGTTTTCAGTGTAAGAGCAAGAGTCTTTACCAAGGTTGCCCACAATTAGTTTGTGAGTGCTAACCACCTTTGCCAGCATTTGCTTCATCTATGAACTGGGGAGGAAATCTGTGGTTCTGGGGGTGCTATAAAGTCCCTTTAATTACGCAAGTAGATTTTTTAGCTTAAAATAAAATAACTGTTTTTACCTACAGTAGACAAGAGAACACTAAATGTAACCAGCATCTACTTTTGGCATGAGGGGATTTGCTTTATTAAAAATGAACTAAACATATTACTGTACCAGCACCTTGAAAGAAATGCATTGCTGTGCAGTATACCCACAATGTTTTGCTGCGTGTGTGGAAGTATTATCTTCCGAGAAATATCTGAACCTTGTTCTACAAATTACCTGTTTGACTTCAGTGGAGATACACATTTTTTGCACACACACACATTCTCCTGGGGTATATGTAATTCTTTATAATCTGTTGTGAAATGTACTTCAAAGTTAACAGTCTTTTGTGTGCTATAGTTGTGGCTGTGATGATGTGGGGGTGACAGGAAGTGGGGTACGATTCATTTCTCTCCAGACAGACACCTTTAAAGGTTAAGATGTCTCTCATCAGCCGGTCTCTGAAGCTGCCAATAGGCTGTTGTTGCCGTCGCAGGTTTTTTTGAGCCTTCATATCTCCTCCATGTAGATGCAAGACATTTTACATTGAGAGAGTGAGAGTGAGAGAGAGAGAGAGAGAGAGAGAGAGAGAGAGAGAGAGAGAGAGGTGATAGCCAGAGAAAGACCCTTGAGTTTGTCATTTTTCTGTGACTGAAAGATGAGGCTTTATTAATTTCCCATGCAGAATTATACAATGTAAATTGCCTATATACTTTTTTTTTTGCACACGTCTGTTCAAATCACGATAGATTTTGATGAGATCAGCATATCAGCAAAGTATAGTTTATAATGTCAAGTATCATGGAGACGGGCTTCATATGAAGTGTTAACAGTAATGATGACAGTGGGCGTCTCTCTTGCCACTATCTCTAAGTAGACACCAACTAAAATAGATTGAACGCAGGGCGACCTAAGTTCACTGGCAATGGCCAAGAGAGACAGAAAGGGAGAAAAGGGATTCAGTGGTTCCCCATGATTACTTGTTTACTGTTTTCCCCAGCGAGCCAGTCACATGCGGACAATATAAAAGTATATTCGGCCGATGATAATAATCCCCCTGGTCTATCAATATCTACATAATCATTATGGACAGCGAGGAGGAGAGGGCGCTGGTCAGTAGAGGATTGTGGGCTTTGCAGTTCAGAGCGGCTAAAATAGCCTTGCCACTGGTGGGGCTAGTGACTACAGAGACCAGCAAGGCGTGAGTGCGTCCTGGCAGGGTTGATCAAACCACACGCTGACAGAAATGACATGTTCTCCCATGTCTTTCATCTCTTTGGGGAACCAAAGGCCCAGCAGTCAGAAAGAAACCAGCAAGAAGAAGTCATGCCACATGAGGACAAGTTAGCATACCGGTGTCGGGCCATTGGCAGCAAGAGAGAAAAACACACAGTGTGGAAAAGACAGGAAATGTTTCATTTATGGACCTCGGTCATCGTTTCATTGACACAACACTGTTGTTGCGCAATCCATTTTAAAATTATTATTTAATATTTCTACGGCGTAGAAATAATAAATAATAATAAAAAAAATCAATGCAGTCTCAATAACACTGCTCAGTGCAGAAACACCCCTTTAAGGGCCACTATACAGCGTCAATGGAAAAACTGTGTGTTAATTGGCTTGCTTAAGGGCACCTGAACATGTGTATCAGATAGAGCGCGTTTTTACCAATTGATTTTTCCTTTATTACATTTTTTTTCCAGACAATCTGTGAATTGTTCTTGTGACCTTTCAGACCCCTTTTATTACCAATACATACATACTGTTTGAGTAGGCTAGTATTTTAGTATTTGTAGGCAATATATATTTTTTTTGTAGGCTGCAATACATATCTTTTTTTGTAGGCTGCAATACGTTTATTTTTAATTGCTAAATTAAATAAGTAGTAATGAGAATCAGTACTGTGGAGAGTTTGAATGAGCAATGGTCATAATGTGTACGCACCTGACTTTCTCGCCTGTGTGTATGAGCGTATACTTTCACATGTACTTGCTGCCTTGAGTGGGCCCTGCACAGCGTTAGCTGGAACCCCCTCAGTGGGAGGCTGAGGTAACATCGCCGAGCTGTTTAAAATAGCTGGAGGTGAGAGCTACTGTACTGCAATGCTAAAAGGTTAGCTTGCCCACTCTCCGCTACGCAACACTGAGATGGGGTAGCAGTTGATGGGAGGTGGTATTGAATGGACGGTGGGATAGTCGATTAGGCCCAGTCTATAGGTTTATTTTAAGTGTAACATTATTCCAGCTCTGGTTATGAAGTACTGAAACACACGCGGGTTAACGAGGGGCAGGTGCACCTGAGTGAAGTGTCGAGCGTGAACGCGTGAGGATGCATGCGTGCGCATACGTATGTGTGCAGCTGTGCTAGTGTGTGTGCGTGTGTGTGTGTGTGTGTGTGTGTGAGAGAGAGCGTGCACGGCATTGGCCTGCCAGCTGCCAGTGCGTAGCGCTCTTCCCCCGGCACAGGCGAAGCCTAATTACAGGCGCACGGCAACAGATATAGACGGCATGCTAACCAGAACGGAGGAGGCAGCAGGGAGGGGATCACTCGGAGAAGTCACGGCTGGACGGGAGCTTCACAAGAGCAGACCACAGGGACCGGGGAGGGGGGCGGTGTTGTGTTGGGGTGCGGTGGTTTGAGGGGGGCAGACGCGTGGTGGGGTGGGGGGTGGCACGCTATTTCAGGATTCGCCGCTCTCATTATTTATCGTAGCTGGAGTCTCGGCAAGGAGAGACAACCTACAATTGACTGCATGCATGGACGCAAATGGGCAGAGGCTATAAGCAACCCCCCTACCCCGGCCAGCCAATTGGCTAAAACGATTATTTATTTATTTATTTATTTATCAGTTCACTTTATTGACTAAAATAACAAACTAAATTTACAGACAATACACAAAATAAAACAGAGCATGTCCTTGTGTGAGACAATCCTATTTGCATTCCCATGTACACGCACACACACACTCACACACACATTTCCTCCCTGTTTTATTTGCAGTGCCACAGTTCCAACAATGTAATGCACAACGCAAAGCAGGGTGAGGCCTTTGCCGTGTCAGACAAAAAAAGTGACAAAAAAAAGCTCCTGTCAGACACACGCTGTCATCTGTCATCTATTATCGCGAAGCCTTCTCAGGTCTATAGGAGGCGAGGAGGAGCGTTTGTGCGATCAGCGATAAACTTTGCCTTCATGCATGTCGGAGTATGTGCCCTAGCAGCTCATTGCGTGAGTGCCAATGTACACAACTGGAATATCTGTATGTTTACACACGTTTGAGCAGGTGTGCGTGCGTGTGTGTGTGTGTGCGTGTGTGTGTGCGTGTGTGTGTGTGTGTGTGCGTGCGTGTGAGGGACACTTTGGAAACGCAGGGAGGGTTGGCAGTTAAACTCTGATCTCACCCACACCTCCACCACTTCCACCCACGGTGTCCTCTCTTTACAGCTGCTCTCGCTGAGCCAAGCTCACACTTAGCCCGCTCTCCGTCTCTGTTCCTCCCGCCATGCTTCGCCTCGACATCTCTCCGTTCCCGTGCTTTTCTCCTTTTGCCTCTCTCGCACGCCTTCGTCATGCCTTAGATCACCACTCCTCATCCTGTTCCATAGTGCAACCGACTGTGTATCTGTCACACTCTATTAAGACCAGTCATACTGCAAGGTGAGTTTACAAAGTAAGGTCATGTTTTGGTGAACAGGGTAGGAGAGTATATTTCGCTGCAGGATCATTAAAACACTTCTCTTGGCACTTCTCCAATCAGAGCTATATTTCATGTAACAGGTTAAACGTTGTAACAATAAAACCAAAAACCATTTACCACCTATAAACATCCAAAGCATATGTGCGTACACATGTTCAAATGAGGAGGCTGTTCAACAACAATAACATTTTAAATGTGACCTGCACGGTAATGATGCGCGCACAACTGCCGGCATTCTTGCTTGTGTTACGATGCTGAGTGGGTCCTACACATTGTTGGCTGGAACCATTAGCTGCAAGTGCATTCATTAAATAATTGTTTAACTAGTGACTCAACAATGAAAAACAAAACAAGTCATCTACAACAACAGGGTGCAGTTGACTCATACAACAGCTTGTCCGTCTATTCAGGCCTCGGTTTACCAGAAAAATCCTGTCAAATAAGAGTGGAACATGAGTTATAATAGCTGACAGCGATTCATTTTTAAGACTAAACTGGTGTGTTTAATGAGCCAGAAAGTGTTTGGCAATGTTTGCCAAAGTAACCTATTCACATTGCATGCGCTACACTAATACAAAAGTATACAAGGGTAAGAAATGCTTATCTCTATCCTTTCATAGAGGGTGAAAGGTGTGATTCAGCAAATATACTTTACAGTAGACATTTCAATCATTTAGAATAATGTAAATTTTTATGTAGTAATGTAATGTAATGATAGTAGTTTATTTTTAAAAACTGCTCCGAGGAATAGCAAGAACCCCCCCAAAAAAAGAAGAACCATTAAAGATCAAATACATGAAAAGAACAAAAAACGACATTAACACCTTCTCCTAAGTCATTCAAAGCACTACAATAATTATACTTAATGTTATTTAAATTTATAACCATTGTAAGATATTCATTAAGTATTCAAAGAGTGTTACTGCAACTGATTTTTGGCTTCTGTCACATTTGGCAAGTCAGAGGTTTGTACTCCCCTTAATAGTATTTGGCATGGGTGAATAAAATACTTGAAGCTATGAGATAATTGGGTTCAAATATTAAAGCAAAAAACCCACCTTTGATGGAGATAATTAGATAAAGACATTAACATTAAGTTAAAGATGGATTTTGGTATTCAGTTTGGTACTGTTTTCCTATTCTGTTTAATATATTCCTATTAATATATAATATATTTAATATATTCCTCCCTTGATTGGAACAATCGCTAGCTGGTGCCAGAGAAACCTTGGCAGAAACACATACACAAATGGATTGTGCAACTGAATGTTCGCAACAATATTTCAACTATGACATAACAATTTACACATTAAATTCATGTAGATGTGTGTGTACACCTTCATTACATTTCAATAGCTCAGTGGCTTCAAAAAAGACTCAGGTATGCGGAAAACAAGCAGCTGAACCCAATAACTCGCAGATAATGAAGTTAAGCCTTAACCTCAAGCTTCACCTTCTAAGAGACGCCTACCACTGGCTCTAACTCTGTCATGTCAGCAGGGCACTATGGGAAATGAGGAGTGGGTGGGTGTGTGACCTAAAGACCTACCAACGGCTCGCTTTGGGCCCGACCGCGCACCATCAACAACATATTCCTCCGCTCGACTCTACAGTATCTTGTTCGATCGGCCTCATTTTCACATGTATGGAAAAGTGACTCTTTTACAGTTGTGTTGCGAGACCGGGGGTGGTGGAATCACAGATTGTTGCTGCGTTTCCGGATTCGCAATCAGTTTATTTACCTTCTGGGCTTGTTTTTATACGGTAGTTTTCTGAGAAAAAATCTGTGAACGTTTAAGAAATGTTAGTACTTTGAGAAATATAGTAGCAATGGTAAAATGAGAAAGGTTAAGGAGCATTGATTCATCAAGAACATGCTGCAATTTGAACAGAATTTGAACACTGATCCTTCTGCGAATACATTTTACCTACAGTACGGGCTGGCCAGGGGAATGCCAATTAAATGAATGCAGAGTGCAAAATGGTTTCCAATATAATACAACACATAGGTGAAACAATTTCCCTTATAGGCATCAAAATAGGGGGTTTGAACAAAGTTCCACTGGTTAGGACACAATAATAAAAAGAAACAAACAGGGTCTTCTGTTATACAGACATGTATTCCACTGCTTTGCTGAAGTTGTTGAGATCCAAAAATGAGATCCATGTAAGGGATGGCTGATAAACCGACAAAACACCATTATAGCGTGAGAGGGTAGAAGGGCAGAAGGTGAGGTGCACCGCAGGGGCATGTGTTGCGATGCATGCTGGGATAAGGGGACTGAGGAAAGAAAGGCTGGCCAGAACAGGAAAAGGCTGGAAGATGGGTCAGAGGAAGGAGGGGGGCATGGGAACGGGCTGTGGCCGGCGAACAGCAGTTGGATAGGCTGAGTTTGGTGTCCTGGGACGTAATCGTAGAAGGGAATGATGAACAGAGGCCAGGAAAACTAAAAAAGCTGGTGGCTGGTGGAGGGGGGGTGATATTAGTTAAGACAACTAGGTATTATTAATACGATTGTTATGGCAAGCATAATGCATTACAATGGCATGCTACAACAAAGAGAGAGGCAAAGAATGGCATTTGGATATTATCGGCTATTACTAACGGAGGCAGGAAAAACCAGAGCCACACCCAGCATTGATAGAAGGTTGGGTCAGTGTCTAACAGGAGCTTGGGTTTGGGTTTGGATGCTGGTGGGGGAGGTTCTGAAACATACAGCCCTTGATCTGGGAGAGGACCTAGGAATCCCCCCCCCCCCCACACACACACACACACAGTTGTAAAGCCGCTATAGTTAATAGTACATACTGTACATTAGGATGACACAAATGTATCCTGGAATGGTTAAATATATGTAATATATATATGTATAATTATCTCACTTTGTCAAACTGTGTATAAGCTCCTCGCGTACAAATAGAAATACGCTGAATGAGAAAATGTCTTCTTCCAAACTTTTAGGCCATGTGAACTCGTTATGAAGTCGTTTTTTGTGTGTGTGTGTGTGTGTTAAGCGAGCTCTCATGCTCTTCGCCCATTGTGCCCCCTGGTTTCCCTGTGTCTCGCCTCATTGTTGGTGTACAGCGCAAACAAGCTCTAATCAGCTCACCTCCTTGGGCGTCAGCCTCTGGCCGAAGGCCCAAGAGGCTGACGCCAAGGGACCACCGAAATTCTACCTGGGCCTCATACACCCCTAATGCCTCAAACGCACAGACAGACAAGTGCATGTACATTACACACACACACACACACACACACACACACACACACACACACACACACACACAATCACACACAAAGTTTTTGTTGGGGGTGGGTTGGGGTGAAGATAGAGCTAGATCAGCAATGTGCCCTCTCTAAGTTTCACTATGTATGTGTGACTTGTTTCTGGGTCGCGATTGTGGCTTTGCTTGTCCTATCCACTTTGTTTCTGAGTAACACTATGATGTGAAGATGTGGAGGTAAAGGCTATGACCTGTTTAGATGAGATAATAGTTCCCATGTGGTGAAAGCTACTAGCTGTGTCTAAAGGGTTAGCATTGTCGGATGGGGCACCAGTCAGTGCTTACCAGGGTTTCATTTTTTTGGTGGGGGTGGTTTCTCTGCTATTCCTCTTACTGTGTAAGGTGTTATGCAGGTAAGGAATAGTTTCTGAGACCTAGAAAAAAAGGAAGGACTATATTTAACCTCTGACAAAAGGGTTGTGCCTGTACTCGGCATTCAATGATAGCACATCCACTGTGACCTTAAATGCATTTTCAACTTTGAATAAAGGTTAGGACTAACCCAGCGGTGCTTCGAAGCGCCTATACTTTCTAAGGAGAATTAGGAACCTTGCCATGACCACAAGAACTCTAATAAACCTTTACAGATGCACCATTGAGAGCGTTCTCTCTGGCTGCATCCCTCTCTGGTACGGCAGCTGTGGACCGCAAGGCCCTCCAGAAGGTGGCGAAGACAGCGGAACGTGCCATTTGCCATGCAAGACACCTACCATACACGGTGCCTTAATAAAGCTCGGCGCATTCACCCAAGCCATAGTCGTTACCATGGCATCAGGGCACGGACTACCAGACTTACAAATAGTTTCTTCCCCCAGGCCATCAGGCTCCTCAATAATTAATCATTAATCATTTATCATTTATCATTAATCATCAGATTTGATCCCATGTTATACTCCTGTTTACATCTGGTTATTGTATTGTGCTATAAGGCGTATTGTATTGTATTGTTTTGTGTTGGATATTTATTCTATGTATATACTGTAAGCACCCTGGTCACTTTACTCACCCATCTTCCTATCTTCTAATATATACTGTATCAATCACACTTCTGTACATTAACCAAGATCTACTACCCACTACTACTACATTCTTACATTCATAGTACTATTTTTTTAAACGTATTTTATTTTTAATACCTGCTGCATGCTTGCGTGCTTTAATGAGTTAATGTCTACGTAGCCAACCTTGCCCCAGTACACATGACATAAAACACTTTGACTTGACTATGACTTCAATGAAATTTATTAAATTGATGAAATAGATTAAAATGTTTAAACTAATAAGATACCGGGGGACCCAATGAGGTTCTCTGTGAAAATAGTTTATTTTAGCTTATTAGTTTTATGTACGTCCACTTGGAGTAATTGACTGCTTGGGAAAGTGGTTGCCATGGCAAACAGGGACACAAGCTCCGATTGGGTTTATCGCCATGGTGACGTATGAGAGCTTCCTCTTCATTTCCTATCAGCCCAGACTTCACAATAGGCTGTAGATAAGTGTGTATATGTGTGTGTGTCTGTGTGTGTGTCGTGTGTCTACATGCAGATGTCTGTCTGCCGGTGTTAGAAACAGGGAACCCTCTCACACGGCCATAGCCACAACCAGCTTCCCAACAGTCTTTCCATGTTCTCATCCCTCCACCCCTCATCCCATCCACCCCTCCCAATCCTGCCCGATCTGCCCAATCTGCCTGTCAGTCGGGCTTTTCCTGCCCGACTGACAGGCAGAGGCTGGCCCTGGGGGTGTTGACCTCACATTAGACCCCCAGAGGACAATGACCACACTGCTTCCGGCTCTCTCACAGCCCAGCAGTAGCTAGCTTTCCTATCCATACTGAAATAGACCAAAACGACCATCACACTGTCTGACTGTTAGCGGCCATATGCCTTTTTCCATTTAAATATTGATATTGTTTAATTTCTGGTTTTACAGATACATTCTGTAAAGATAATACTATTAATAAACAAACAAGATGGAGACAGTGATAGGAGAGGGTGATAGTAAGCAACGGACCAAGTTTCTCCACCACAGAAGAATGTGTTATGACTTGGCGAGCAATAAGGCGTAGGCCTACATAAGAATTTAGCTTGAGATTCTCTATGTAAGAACTGAATAAAAGGACACCTAAATGAACATGACTTTGGCTAACATTCGTCTTGGTGGTGTGGACCTCCGTGTTGCAATAATTGCAAACTATTATAACCTTCTTTCACTTGTGCTAAGGCATAGATAAAAGAGGGTTTATTAGACAAAACAAAATGATTCTATACTGTATTCTAATAATCATATACTACTGGTTGTCTGTAGTCAAATCATATGCTATCAACTTATCAACAACACAGTAAAGCAGCTCAATGGCTACTATTTGACAGAGCGACTGATTTACAAACTACCTATTGACAGACGTACTGAACGAACGGCTGGCTGACGAACCGCCAGACTGACAAGCAGTCAAACATATAACTCACACCGTGACATGCATAATGACTTGAAACCGAACCAAAATATCAATCATTAGAAACAAGTACGGGCCTCGCGATGAGCGCTGGAAATTCTGCCACAGTAAGTGGGGCCCTGAATCATTCAGCGTGAACTCCCCACCCCCCCTCCCTCCAGCCTGCGCCCATCCAATTCCCCCACCCCTACACCAAAAATGAATATTGAACCAAGCCTGTTTATGCATTCATCGCATACACTCGGTGGCACATTACGTTCTGCATTGCAGATGGGAGTGGAGGTAATGAAGCTTATGCAGTGTGAAAAGGCCAATTACTCTAGTGTGTGGTGGCGGGAACCACGGTGTGGTTGGGCTCCCTCCAGGCTAGAGACAGAACCTAGTAAACACCTCATCAGCTGATGAGACACATGCACGCACGCACACGCGCACACACACACACACACGGGCAAAGATCCTCATAGTATGACTAACATGGAACTCATACACACAGAACAGAAAACAGAAAATATGCACTAAAAAAAAAAAGTCATAAAAAAAAATTGGTGCACAAGATACACACTGTATATATACTGTGCATGTGCACGTTATGCTTATAATGACACGTCGTTGAGTGCTGTAAGTATACACTTTGGTACGAAGGCCTGACAAGTATGTGAAAGTTTTTATGTGCATAGACACATAGCATTGTACAGTACACAGTGTGTGCATGTCTGTAAACTCAGTAGAGTATATGGTAAAAACTTCATTGTATGCATCAGCATATGCAGGGCCATGGTAACTAAGCTAAAAATTTACCTAATAGAACGGAGAGGAGAGGAAAGTTTGAGGATGGTAAAGTATGTACTAAGTAGAATAAGTAGGATTTCCACCTTAGGGTTTCACCCTGTATGTAAATATTTGTATAGGTGCTTTTCCACTGCAGGAATTCCCAGGTGATGCGAACGTTTACAGGAACAGCCTCCTAATCGTCCCTTTCAGCTTTTCAGTTCCAATTGCGGTGTAGGGACCTCCGGTCTTAAGAGATGACGTAGCCTAATAATTTGTCGACACCTTGACCTTGTACGAAATTCTGAGTGCGTCAAAACAACAACAGACAACATGGAGGGAACTGAGGGCTGTTTCACAAAAGCCGAATTTAGAAATCCAGGATAAGAGAAAAAGCTAAGCTTGACCTAGTGTGATCAGTGCATCCTGGCTTTATCAGTTTCACAAAGGCCAAACCAGGCTCTGGAGGAGAGACTATGTCAAGCCAATTAACAATATAATTTCACTCATAGACTTATAGCCGTTAGTGGGTGACTTACTATCCAACAAGCTATTAAAAAAGCTACCAAACTAGGTAATGTTATAATCGCTAAAATAGTGGACTCACAGAAAAATACATCGGTTATCATAATTCTTTGTCATAATTTATTAATGACTCAACTTCATCAGATGTTTAAAGTGAATAAAATAGCCTTGCTAGACTTGTGTGTGTAGGTGACGTAAAGGGAGAAAGCAGGCAGTGAATCAAGCCACTGTGACATGCACTTGGTCCGTTTCATTTGTATTGTTTTACTACTTACATTTTAAGTATATATCATTATATTATTTACAATACACAGCGTGGTTTTTCATTTAAATTTTTTTTTTTATAAAATTTTTATTACAACCCTCAGATAGCTCTTTGTTGTGTTAGCCTATGATGAATTAAGGCCAAAGTATACTAACAAACACTCAGGGTCTTCAAAGTATACTTTGAAGACCCTGAGTGCCACAAACTTTCACATGCACAATATTTGTGTAATTATAAGATTCGCTGAAAATAAATATTTTTTATATGTTTAGAACCCTGCAGTTTTTCAGGGCCGCTCGGAGGTACTTATTTTGCTCCCAAAAATGACCCTGAAACAGTTCCTGCAGGGTTGGTTCCTGCAGTGGAAAACTGCCTAAAGGTGCAACCCACTGTAGCCAAACTGCCCCATTGCAATAGGAGGATAAACATTACTTCTATGTTACAATACTCCTCAAGTAGTAATATAGAAATACCCTGGCCAAAACGGGGGGTTAAAATATGTATGTAATTGTGTAATGTTACGCACTACCACTACCACTCCTGTTAGTGAATCTGTATGATGGTGTGAGGCAACACAATACAGTACTGCGCTCCTCCCTGACTGCGTTTAAAGACGCTTTCTACAGAGCTGAAGAAACAATAGAAATGAAGTACACGGTACAGATTTGAATGTGAACTGACCATTATGTTCCGGATCTGCGGTTAGTGTCCCATGTGCGGGGGATGTCAACACACAATCTGTTTGTTGACATCCTCCAAAAAAATGAATTCAACAAATTGAAAAATTGTGGCTAGCTATGAATTCTCTTGCTATGTGTTATATTGTTTGCCTTCCAGAGAGAAGCCTTGCTGTAATGCACCAGACTTTTGTCCGTTATTTCCCTCTAAGGAGCTCCACACGTGCTGGGGAGGAAAATAAAGAGGAGTCACTCAGAGGAGCGGGAGGAAGCAAAACGAGACAGGAGAGGGAGAGAGAGGGGATGAGAAGAGGGCTTGGAGGAGACAGGAGAGGGCCATTTAGCAGGGAGATACGGGAGGAGGTAGCAGGAGGTCATTTGTGTCACCGCTGGCAGGGGTCATGGTGGGGGAGGTGAAAATTAAACCAGGCAGGCGACGTCTTGCACCTCAGCCCAGACCCCTCCTGCACCCTCCATGGTGTGTGTGTGTCTGTGTGTGTGTGTCTGTGTGTGTGTGTGTGTGTGTACAGGATGGGGTTTGAGGGGGGTGACAGATGATGGACATCTCAGGGGTGCATACACACACAGGTGACTCGCAGGTGTAGCTGCTGTCAAGCACGCACACACACACGCACACACACACACACACACACACACACACACACACACACACACACGCACGTATGCACCCACACGCTGCATATGTCAGAAGTGTCACCATGGGGTGGAGGGGGTACGGGGGTGTGCCCTGCCGCCTCCCTCTCATCAAACAAATTATACTGATGTCTCATTGTGTAGAACAGGGAGTGGGGATTCAAACCCACAATACACGCCAGACCTGTTGGGTGTGTTGAGAGATGAGCCTGCAGCGGACCTGTAGTCGAGCCAAAACATGTACAAACATGCACTAAGAACCTTTAGGACATGTTATAATTATAGATTCATTAGCCTAATATCGAAGGAAAATACATAAATCCATAATTACATTCATTATGTCATGATTTAATTCCATTCAATAATCTTTCAATTATTTGTAAATGAAATCATTTTTAAATCAAATGAATTATTTACATTTTCATAAGGTTGCTCATTATGTGACTGTTTTTGTTGTTAATTTTGCTGCTTCTGTATTTAGCATATGCTATCTTTATATTTAGTTGGTTAATTAGGCATCATGTTTTGTTGCATTTTGTGTTTGCTAATTGTTGCTAAAAAACGTGAAAAATAAATATAAAGATGAATAAATAAATATACATAATTCTTGCACATTGTGTATGTGTGTATGTAGTGTGCAGTGTGCGTGCGAGCTTTTGTGTGTCTATGTGTAATCTTTATTCACAACCTATCTTGCCCTCTATGATTCAGCCTGGGTTTCTGTGGTCATATAATCGGGATGTCCTGACACACAAACCATAATCATCTCCCTTTCCATCTCGCATTAAAGGCCACTCATTTTTTGTGCCGTGTAATAATAGGGAACTTCCAGCTCACGTCTTACAATGGCTTGTAACTTTGTACAAATCACACAGCCGTCACATAGCTGGCATCATTTCCTTTATCATTTATTTCACTTGTCCCTGAACCAAAAAAAAAAAAAAGTTTTACTTTGGACAGTTTTTAGTCAGGTCGAGGTCCAAATGAACACCATATAGAAGCAACCCAGAAGACCCAGAACCTCGCTAGAAAAAGACAGACACGCTGAAGGTCACTGCCGCAGATAGAGGGGCCGACAGGGACGAGTGCTCTCCAAAAGAGGGACTTTAAATAAAGCGATGGGGAGGGAGTAGGGAGTAACCCTACTCCACCAGAGGGGAGGATGGAGGGTGTACAGGGTTTGGACCTCACTGTGCCCCCCACCCCCCCACCCCTCGCCCCCACCCCCCGAATCCTCCCACCCACCCCCACACACGCACACACACACACACACACACACACCAGCGTTTCCATGCAAACAGCTTGGCCGTGTCGAGCGGTTAGGTGGGAGGATGTGAGGCAGAAGGCTACACCCTTTTGCAGAGCTTTGTTGTGTGACACACAGACAGCCCACCCTAGCATTCCCACCCCTATATTTGGCCTTGAATACAATTGCAGGTTTGAGAGTGACAAATCGGACCAGGGCAGGCAGGCAGGCAGTAAAACTCAGGCGGAGGACAAGGGCAAGACTGCATGAAGCGGAAAAGGAAAACCACTCACCTTGTTTTCGAATGGGCTTTTGTGGGAGAATAAAAAAAAAAAGACCTTATTGTTGATTAACTTATTTCTCACCCTGTTTTTCACATGATCTTCCTGCTTGGAGATTTTTGTGGGACTGACTTGCTGTTTGTGTTTATTATATGATAAGATAATAATGAAGGTTTATAACTGTCAGGTCTGCCCACAATAGAACACTTTACTTTCACATTTTGAAAATAAGGTGAAATGAAATAGCTTTTTCTACAATATTAGCATTGGGTTTTACAGATACAACGGACACTGTAAATTATAATTGATTCATTTGTATTTAGCTCTCCTTCTAAAGCCTATGATTCTAATGTGTGTGTTTGTATGTGTGTGTGTGTGTGCGTGTGTGTGTGTGTGTCTAAATCATTGTATCATCCCAGACTGTATGTGTTGTTGACTGTAACTGTAACGGTTAGGTCTTAATCTGTGGCTTATAAACATGTACTGTATATGCACACTTGTGGTCTTATGCTGCACCACATACAGTATATTTAGGGTGTGTGTGAATGCGAATATCTGTGCGTGTGTCTGCATGCGTGTGTGTGTGTGTGTGTTTGTGTCCGTGTGTCTCTGTGTTTATGATACAAAAACTAGGCTCGTAGTGTTTTACCCGCCGCTCAACTCATGAAACAGCATTAAATATACAACATACATCAGAAACACACGTGTCAGGTTATCTGGCATACATCATGCATAAGTGAGCTTGTGTTTGAGCTATGTGTGTGTGTGTGTGTATGTGTGTGTTTGTTTGTCCTGTGTGTCTATGTGTTTGGGTAATTATACAGTAGTGGACTGGTGGTGGGACTCTAAATCAACTGTAGAATGGCTTGGATTGGTCTGCTGCGCTGGGAGCAGTCCGCACCCTAACCGGTCATCAGGGAGGGATATAGTCTTAAAATAAAAACAGTATTTGTGTGTGTGTGTGTGTGTGTGTGTGTGTGTGTGTGTGTGTGTGTGTGTGTGTGTGTGTGTGTGTGTGT
>JAOEHI010052963.1:0-15861 GCA_025447815.1 Percopsis transmontana | reverse complement strand
TAACAAGGCATGATGGATCCATGTTCTCATTCTGTTTACGCTCCCACAGGACTGCCGCATACTGGATGTTTTTCCCTCTTCACACCATTCTTTGTAAACCCTAGAAATGGTGCATTGAAGCAACTGCCATGTGAATGTTTGATTAGATAATTGCATTAATAAGAAATTGAACAGGTGTTCCTAATAATCCTTTAGGTGAGTGTAAATGCAGTCCATTTACCAATCAAAATGTATCATCTCCATTAAACCTAAAATATATTATACAATTTATAATTCAACAATTTGTTGAAATTTTGACATCGTGTACATGTTGAAGTGATGAAATTATCGTAAATTAGATACTGCATTTAGTTAGAAAATCATCCAGATTCTCACGAAATTATTATAAGTCAATTATCTGATGAAAATACTATTCATCAAATGGTGACACATAACTTTTTTGCACAAGCGTAACCTTTTGACGTTGATCTAATGAGACTGGGCTGTTTGAACAGGGCATATAGACATTGTGGATTACTATTAATAATAGTTTTGATAAATATATGATAATGGTCCGGAAATAAATGATTTCTGGGTTGTGACTTAATAACCAAGGACAAATGTGGACCCTGAGGTTAGACCAGTTGAGAACCACTGTGAAGAAGCACCTGTCATCCTCTCATTGTCATAGTCTCTCTCAAATACCATAAAATACTGTACATATACATTTTAGTAATAACTACAATGGTCATCTTAAAAATAACTGTATGCCAGTGGAATACACTAATCAAATGATTACTGTAGAGATATTCACTCTTTCAGCAGTTCCAAGGCCTATATTTTCAAGTTTTAACATTCTGCTTGGTTTAGTGTGCCCATAACTTTGACTCTGAATATGGTTATATCTCAATAGCATTGTGGAGCAAGGTAAGTACGCTATGCTACTGTAGCTCTATGCTAGAGCTGCTGGAAAACTGTACTGTCTTCATGTTATCTGAACACTACTAGGGCTCGTGCTCAGATACATTTAAATTAGTGCTGTCAATCAAATAAAAAATGTAATCGAATTAATCACAATCATTCGCAAATTTTAAATACTAGTATTTAATTGTAAACATGCAGTGTTGAAAAAAATGCGTGACAAACTAGAAACAGATTCTTCAGTTTTATCATCTCAACCATTAACATTTATTTAACATGTTTTAAATAAAAATCCATGAATATGTTGGAATTTCATCTGTTTTTAACACGCCTAAAGTGAATGAGTGCAGCTGCCAGTTGTCATCGATTAAGTGTGCTGTTACACTGAGGTAGTTATGGTTAATTACTGATATACAGTGTAAGTGCCTTTTGCCAACTGCCTCACTTTCGTAGCTTTTTTAGCATCGTACAGTTCATGTATTCTCGTAGCAATAGTTTCCCTCGAAGGTATATTGTTTTAAAGGGTCGCCTGTGGCGATCTGAATGATATCTTGATGCCCCCGGTCCTGAACTATGTTGATGGGACTGCAGTCTGTGGCGATCCATTTAGCGATTGCACTAGTTAGCTTTGCTGTTGTCGTTTTGTTGACAAACTTGCCCCGGCACTCCGCCAGTCTCGAAAAAGCTAGGTAACCATCCGCCTTGCGATAAAGGTAAGAAGTTGTAGTCAAACTTGATCAAATTATTAATTTGCGTTAAAAAAAGAATAACTTGTACATTTTTTTTGATTAATCATATGCGTTAACGTTGACAGCCCTAATTTAAATACAAAGAATTATCAAACGCTCCTGCACTGTACTCAGGGTGATAATCATCACATACAGTACAAGAAAATTGTCCTAAGCATAGGTTCTGTATACTGTACTGATAAGTAAAGGACAATATGGATTGTTGTATCTCTGCATACTGTGTGGAATGGAGTGTGTGGAATAGGAAATTGGATCTTTTCATGCTTTTACCCATGCTATTTTAGTTATGTGATAATGAAAGCCTCATTTCATGGTTTCATTCAAAAACATTTGTTAAGTCTCTATGGTATCTCCTTCACTAATTAGTACAGTTGGTCTTCTCATTTCTCATAGTAGAACAGCTACAAATGTAGCTGTTGAAGAAGGTCCCGCTAATTACTGCATGTTAGCTGAACCGCTAAAGCAGTTTGCCCCGATCCATGTTTAGGAAAAAAATTAAGTAAAAATATGTCAAGTAAGTTATGCTTTCCTTCAGCCGATGTCACATGAAATAGGGAGAGCAGTTACTTGGCAGACCTTTTGTGTTTTTGTTTTCTCTGTATTTACACCCTCCTTTGGTTCTAATGTATCTGTTTGCCATGAATTGTCTACTAAGGCAGGGTAGATTGAGGCTTAATGCATAATAACACTGTGCAGAGCAGTGGAATGCTCTGCACAGTGTCTTTATGAGCGTGTATGTAACCCGATTACTGTATTAGTATGAACCTGAACAAAGTGGAATCTTTTTCACCAAAGACATAAAAGTCTCTGCCAAGGCAGAATGTACAGTACATTCATCACAATGTGACTGAGGGGAGAACAAGGCTCATTGGTCCTCGCTATTTCTGTCTACTGACCTTGACTTGTGACGTTGTTCAAGGCAAGTGATGCAGACAACACTATTGTGTGTGTTTACTGCTCCGTGCTAAACAATAGCTGTTTCCAACCCCCGGGTTAACAAGGTTTTACACTGCTAGCTAAATAACCTTGTAGAAAATTACAGGCTTGATGATGATGAGTGCATGAAATGTGTTCGCTTTGAATGCCATTCAAGTGCTTGTCAGTTAGGATCAAGAGGGCTTCACTCAAAACCATTTTTCAATTTTAGACCTGAGCCAAACTCCATGACCAATAGAAACCAAATATGCTAGCTTGGCGACAAGGTCAAGCACGGTACGGTTGCTAATAGTACAGTACGGTCAACCAATAGCATTTTGTTTGATTTGCAGAGGTGGGCTTTGGACCTTCCCTAGGCAGATAAGAGACTGCCTAGACCTAATGAATATGAATGAGGCATGCGATGCAGAGGCCTCTTAGATAGGCTGTATGCAGAATAGTCTGACCATCTGAAGTGCTTCCAGTGCATGGTGTCGGGTAATAAAAAAGAAATGAGCAGAGGTGTGTAAGTACATGTACATCTGCGAGAGCAGAGAAATGGGAAGCGTGTAGAAAGGTGTAAGGGACACCAATAGAATATTGATGCACGTTCGTTGGCCAGTGGGGATTATCTTATGAGGTGAGTAATGAAATGTGCAGATGTGAGAGGTATAATAATGCAGACTCTTTCCCTATTTCCTCTTTGGTAGGCTATTTTAGAGGCGAAGGTGGCAAATGCCCGGTACACACGCCCGGTGGCCGTCAGCCCTAAAGTTATAGAGTATACACACACGTGCATGATGCTAAGTATGTTTAAGCATGACACATCTCACTACTTCAACATTTTCAGTTTTAGAAACCTTCCATATGGTCTTCCAAATAATACACACAGAGACAAACAAAAAGCCTTACATCATCATAGCATGTACATTTTATATTTTCCAAAATTCTTGGGTTGTGTTCTTTATGTATCTTAGATGTTTGCTGAACGGGAGAGCTACCATGGTTAAAGAAACCAAGCAGAACAAGACATTTTTTTGTGCTTTGTTGTAGAATCAACTTTCCTACAGTATTAGATACTGTAAATAAAGTTATATGTTATAACGAGGACAGCATTTAATTGTACTGCTGTTTCGGAGATATTGTTGCTGGTCCCTACCTAAGCCTCTCAGGTTTAGGTTGGAAGGACATGTAATTTTTGTTGGCAAACCCTCGTATTATATATAAATCATATAATCTAAAGAACAATTGACAATCAAGGTGTCCATCAATAGGGTCAATCGGGTCTGGGCGTTTTCAGTATAATCGTCTAACAGAATTCAAAAACCTTTGTGTGGGAGTAAATATTAGAGGCAAGAGGATGTCTACTTCTATCTCTTAAGTATTTTGAAACTCCTTATCTGACCAGAAAGAGGTTTTTATATCCAAAACTGCTCAGTCATTGACTCTGAACACAGGGATGTGAGATTACCGCAGAATGTATCTTACTTTATTTTTTATAGGCGTATCTCTTTTTTACTTTTAACTTTATTTTCTCACAATAAATTAGCTTTACTTGTTCCTAGTTACTAGTTCATAGTGTAGCGCCATGTTAAAGAGAGCCACTAAGGCTGGTAGGATATCACTACAATCCCACTTGACTGATTAAATACGAAAATGGAGGACGATGGAGGGGACTTCTACATACTTCAACACGGATCACACTACAGTTAATTTTATAGATGAGCATACGAGCTGCAGGGTACGCTTCAATGACCCGATCTGCTATCGTAAAAAGACAAAATGTGCATAGCACCGCGCTGCCTGCATAAGAGACGAGAGAGTAGATGACTACTGCAGTATACTAAACCCTAGTGTTTATATCACTGTTTTAAAAGGCTGGGAATAGCAGCAGAGACCTGACACCATATGGCGCTGTGTCGTATTTACAGGACAGTAGTTCAGTTGAAGAGCATAACTGTATACTCCCACAACGCAACCACGAAACTAGCTACCATAAAAGGGTAAACCCATTGTAGTTATGTTGTTGCTAAATTCAATTCCAAGTGCTTTGCCAATTCTAGTATGAAATGTATAATAAGAAAGACGGTCACTCATCTGAATTCAAACAAAAGCATCTCTGACCCCTCCCACCTGGACACGCAAGCCTTTGATTGACATCCCTCCCTTTGAGCTTTTGTGTTTCATTAGAAGGGCGAGCTTTTCCGAGAAACTTGACAATTAAGTAGCTCTGTACTGCTGCTAGACATTCTTAATGAGACTCACTTGCAGCAAAGTTCTTAGAAAAATTAGCCATACCCTAAAGACGTTTGCTGCTGCTGTTGAGGGACTTGCCCTCATTAGAGAAACAATTAGCACAAATCCTCAGCCAAACATCCTTCATTTACTTTGTAATGACTACTGAAAATGTGTAGAGGTCAGCAAACTGTCACTGTCTACCCAAAAGAACCAATCATAAAAACTCTTGTCCAGTACTAACACAGTGCAACCAAACTGACATAGAACAGTCAGGGAGATGTCAATCAAGCAGGTCTGCAAACAGTCCTGAGAAGAGCCACAATTCAAAACACTTGGGTGGGTGTAACACAGGTGTTTTCACATTATAAAAGAAAGAGGAAAAATTAGAGCGAAACTACCTACAATTTCTCTTCACACGAGGCATGATAAGCTTTCATGAAACAAGATATCTTAGAAATACTTAAATTCTCCATAGGCCAAGTTGCACGAACAACAATAAACAAAACAAAAATAACAAATTATAATCCAAGTTACGTTTTTCCCAATGTACCTTAAATGTCATGTGTCCTTGCAAATTTCAAACGAGTGTCTGTGAGTCACAGACACTCGTCCATTCTAAATAGTAGCCTGCAGACTTTCTAATCAACAAAAACAGATTAACAAAACGAAAACACACATTGAATCCTCCGGCGCCAAGTGCACTGTGTAGAACCATGCATTGCATATCTTACACCTTGTCATCCCGATCAAAATGGTCCCACACAGCAGCATCGAGTCGAGCACCCGCAGGTGAACCGCTAAATTTGATGTAGGCTAACGGGTGGAAAAATATCAACCTTGTCTGTCTGCTGGTACAGCGGGTAGGCCTACGGGTGCGGAAGCAGTCCGGAATTTGTAGTGCGCGGGCAGGCTGCGGGTGAAATAGCTCTGGCAGTTTGTTTAATGTAAAATAAGTTAATTGTTCGGATTATTTTAGGACATTGTATAAAAAGCTTCGCTGCATGTAAAAGTTGATTTAATGTGTTATGATAGCGCAAGATTGGAACATCATCGCAGAGGAAGCACATCAATAGCTGTACTTATGGCAAGCTGGTTTAACATTTAATCGAACCACACTCTTATCTGCAATTACATTTTAGATATCCATAACAGAATTTCTGCTAGTCAAAATAATAATAATAAATAATATCAAATAAATATGCAAATAAATAATATCTGTAATTAAATTCTTCCTAGAACATTCCAGATATTTACAATGACATTCTTATCCACAATTGTCATTTCAGATTCAGGAGTGGAGGAGTCAGCAGTGTTTTAAAAAAGAAAAATATTATTAATCGGTCAAAATATTGTCAGTAAAAGGTTAAACGGATTATGAACATCCCTAATATTTATTCAATAAAAATCAATCCATAAATATCGCTGTAGCTAAAGCTTTATTTTCAGCCTTTATTTGCCACATTACAAACATAAGCTTGGCAAATATATAAATATTTTACAATTTTGAACACTTCAAAAAGAGAGAGCTTGAGGGAGGAAATTAAACAAAATAAGGTATCTCTCTCTCTGGCCTGCTTTCAATAACCTCTGGTAAAATGTAATAAATAATTACATGGCTTTGTTTCGGGACTACAACAATAACATGTTTAATGGCAGCAGGGACATGAGGAATATGGTATGCATTATGTCATCAAGAGAGATCAAATGAACACTGCACAAAAACCCATGAAAAAACACTGTAGGCCTAAGTGCTGTTAAATATGTGCTGTGTTTATGACACAAAATTAATGTAAAATTCTTAGTCAATCCCATACAGAAAATAAATAGAAAATGTGTTTAATGTAAAGGTTAAAGGAATGTAAAGTAACAGCTAAGGACTTAGTCTATTGTGTTTTTTGTTCCTCTCGGAACTAAAGTTCTCTGTTGTAGTTTCCACTGCTGTGGAATTTGTTAATGGGCCAAGGGAAATCTAACGTGAGCACATGTTACGACGCTAATTGAGTTTGAGTTATACTGTTGTCAAAGGCCAAGGCGAACAGTAAAGGATTTCCCAAAGTTTTTAGAATCTCTTTTCAGGACAAGCAGCCAACAAGGTATTACATGTGAAGCTTTATTTATATTCGTGCTAAGCGAAATTTGTATTTTTTTTCGGTAATGTATAATTTATTGTGCTTACTATGTTCATTCATATAGTTCTCACGGCGTGACGTGGATGCACTAAGTACGGAAGATCAAAGCAATAAACGCCCGTTTCAAAGAACAACCTGTGTCTGTGTTGTCGTGAAGAGAGCTACAAACACATAGACCATTAATGCATGCAGTATCTGTAATAGAGAGATATCCTTCGATGCCAACATCCCCCCTTTGCCATCCCATTTGCTACATACAGTAAGGTGTTAGGGAGTCTCTCAATGTGTGCTGTATTCTAGCCACTGAGTAATCTGCGCTTGCTCCTGCGTACTTTACGAGAATGTGTACTTCCAAAATGTGTGTGTGTGTATGTGTGTGTGTTTACGGCGGAGGACGGGAACTACAGACATTCTAGCAGCTAATAGCCCCCTTCTGTTCCACAGGCTGCCAGTATTATTTACAACACAGCCTGCTTCAGCCACTGGCACTGAACAAGGGGTGCTTAGACACTGTCTTATGGGGTCTCTTTACTCCACAATTGGTTGGCCTAGTTCTGCCAAGCCACCATAGAATATGTACACAGAATATGCACAAACAAAGATTACAAACACGTGCATTCACACACACACAGACACTCACATATACAGTACATACAGAAAGTGTTTATGGTTTTTCTCCTTTTTCTTGAACAGTGTTGTTGGATAAACAGATTTGCTTCTTTTTTTTGTCAATCCTTTTCTATTATAAGTATTGCCAAGGAAAATTTTAGATATTTTAATTCTGCCACAGGCATGAGCTCTTGAATTTCATTCAAAGTAAAAGATAACCTATAATTTGTCCCAAAAAAATAATGCTGCTATCAGAACCTTGATATTATCAAGTGTCTCACTGTGAGGTCCCCATCAAGAAAACAACTTAACAATAGCATTCTACTGGATTTAGGTTTAAAACGGTAGCAGATTAAGAGCTCTTGGGCCTCCCTACACTAGTGACACAGTAACTGTGACTATACACTGGTTTGAACAGGCATTTTTCAGATGCAGAGCTGGTTTGAGAAGGCTGAAAATGCTGGCCTGGTGAGATCCAAGGTTCTCACCAGGCACCTCACATTCCATCCCCTGATTAGGCATTTCACACACACACAAACACTTACACACTACTACGGTACTACGGTACCTACAATTCATTCACCCCCCCTTTTTTTAAATTGCAAATAGCCTCACAGGGGAACATTTCCATTTCCTTTTAAAGTGTTCCTCTTTGGGTCTAATAAGCACTTAACAATGGCCCAACGGAGGACTAATGGGTCCGAGGCCAGTTTGCTTGATGGGTTTCTTTGACATAGGATTGTCTTGCAGCAGCAGGTTTTAATGCTCTTGACAGGGCTGACACTTGTGAGGCCTGCTGGTCCACTTGGATCTCCGCCTGTGCCCCTGCATCCAACATCTGTTAATCACAGATTTCCTAAATTTTCAATGTGTATGCTGCTGACGCTGATTCAGGCATGTTACTCTATATCCTGCTTGGTTGAATGGTTGTATATGACGAGTTGATGCCATGGGACACATGCTGCTCTGTTGTGCGCTGGTCATATTTGCTCTTATTCTGATTCACTAGTAGCCCACTCCTCTATTGCCCATCAAGAACCTCATGCACAATCATTTCAGAGCTGTTTTACTAAAGTCTTTAGTCATTGTGGCTGAAAACAAAACGCGAGGAGCCTCCCTTGCTTTATAATGTACTTTAGCAATTATAAATGCACCCCAGAATATTTTGCATTGTTTTTTGTGTCACGTTTAATTTTTATTCAACAGATATTTTAGCATTTAAAGCTATAGAGCTAGCTTGGTAGCTTTAGCCAGAACGCTTCTTCTGTCATTTCACAGGCTTTATAGAGTTTGTTCAAGCATGCCCCTGGTATTGCCTGTGCTAAATCTCCTCATGCTTGCCATCTTCACTTCTACTCATCATCATGAGAACCATTGAACGCAAGTGTTATTGTACAGCATCCAGATACATCCGGTTAAGGATACATCTGTTACGACATCCTTAACTATGTGTTGAGGTTATATCTTGTTATCTCCAGCCTCTCAATCACACACTTGACTTCTCAATGAACGTGACTTCACGTAATGGGAATCTTATCTGGGATTGCGGTCATGAAGCCAAACAGCCACTGAGTCCTGGAGGTGTCTCACGTTCAACTTTCTGTGGCAGTACGCTCAAGAAAGATTATCGCAGAACGAATGGTATCGTCAGCTGCCAAATACAGTGGTCACCTCAAAGGACAGTTGCACAGGCCTTTAACCTCCACTTTACATAATTATCACACAGCTTTATTTGGTAAATACATTTTTTTGTAAGACGCACCAACCCTTGCACACTACTGTCAATAAACCTCCCCTCAAAAATTTGCATTCAGAATACAGTAGGTACTATGTTCATGTGCCAAATACATCGCCGGAGGAACTTGCGCACGGAGCAGTGTGCACATCCAACCCCAGTTGATCACAGGTGCAGAACTAAAACAAAAACTTTAGATGAAGAAAGAGAATTGCACAGACTGATTTGAACAGCTCCAAAAATCACAGATGATTGCCTGACAAATACCTTGGGGGTCGAAGCGATCCCGTAAAGCATTTTGGAGCTATGAAAATCGATGTGCGGACTTCTCTTCTAAATCCAAAACCATGCACAAATTTGTCAGGCACAGCTAAATGTCAGCATGTCTCCAGCTATTCATTGCTTTCATCTGGGGAGCTCTCCAAACATTTCTCTCCGTCTATTCAAGGAGATTGGTGTTTGCATGAACAGAGTCAATGAAAACCTTTTGCTTTTGGGGATTGAATAATGAAGGTGAAACTAAGCTTTAGATGTTAATGAGCTTCGGTAAACCTGGAGCAAGGTGGAGGTTGGCAGCCAAAGAAGGAGAATAACCTTTAATGGGGAAAAAAGGCCTAACCAGCAGGATTATCAAATGGTGATTTGTGTTTGTTTAGGTAACTCTTAGATTTGCCCACAAGAGTTGTACAATGCAGCTCACTGGAAGTGCCGTTTGTTACAATGCAATTAGTATTCTGGCACATGATGCTGCTATCTTCAGGACCAGATTGTAGCCCTCTTTATATGTTGCTCGTGCAAATCTGTAGCCTGAAAGGATTGTACACTGCAGTTAAGATTGACCCTGATAGGCAGTGGTGCTGTGATGAAGTAATCAAGCCGAACTCCCAGCTTTTAGCTCCTGAATTGACAGTCCACTAAACAACTATTTAAAAAGTTTAATTGATGAGGAAGGACAGTGTTATAACTTATGTGACATCCTATGCATCAGTGAAGTGGGAATGTCATGGTAGTGATAATTCATAAAATATACACTCAACGGCCACTTCATTAGGGACACCTTTTCAACTGCTCGTTAACGCAAATATCTAATCAGCAAATCAAGTGGCAGCAACTCAACACATTTAGGCATGTAGACAAGACGATCGGCTGAAGTTCAAACCAAGCATCAGAATGGGAAAGCAAAGGGATTTAAGTGACTTTGAATGTGGCATGCTGTTGGTGCCAGACGGAAGTGGCCGGTAAGTGTATATACAGTATATACTCAAGCGATGCCTGTGATGTTAAGGCTTTTGTTTAAAATGTTCCTATTTACCTTTAGACTGTGTTAAGGCATTTTCCAAACAAAATCTATAGCAATCAGTCGATGCCTAAACAAAATGCAAATAAACTCTTTCTGACGCATACTAAGACAGTATTTGATGCGAGCTCGATTGGGTATTACTGTTACACAGTGTGCGTTGGGGATCCTGTGTATCGGGGATTCTACTCTGACCACGTGTTGAAGAGAGATAGTGTGTTTGGATAAATGGTTACATTCTGGGCTGTTCCATCCCTTCAGTGAATCGATCTGTCTTTTCCTTCATCCCAACTGTACACCTGTGATCCTGCTGGAGTTGGGTAATCAATACTGAATCCTTCTAAGCTGACAATATACATGATAGTTTGCTCTCTCCCTCCCGCTATCGCTGTCTCTGCGAGAGACTGTGAATTGAGTGTCGGGATGGAACTGGCCCACCACAGCTCTGGAGCCCGCTATGCAGTGCCACAATGTCCCGTATACTATATTATTCATACTACACCATCGTGGGGTTTAAACCCCACGTTTCACTACTAGCAAATTCAATCGGTGCTGTATTTATTCCTCTGTGTTAAAGGTACAATCCTTGATTGTGTAGCACCACCAAAACCCCAAATATCCCCTAAGGTTGGCTGTTTGTTTGAAACACATCTATGGTGTGGTTTAAACCACAAAGGTGATTCACACACAAACCGAGGACCCTTTTTACAAAGTAATTTTTTTTTTACATCCAATCGGTCAGCAATTAATTGTTTCAGCCCCCCAAAAATATATTTTTCCCCGACTGCAGATGTTTTTCTCCCATTTTTTGGCTTTGAGCTGAAATGGGCGAGTTTGTTTCTGTCAGGACTGATAAGGGAAGCCGCTTATCAACCCGCTCAGGGCTAATATCCCTATTATTTTTTCTCTCTTTCACTCATTGTTGTCCTTTGTTGGTGGTGGATAGGGAAGAGCCACTGCAAACCATCAGCTGTCTTATCCCTTCTTGCCCTTCATCTTGGCTTTTTCTTTAATACCCTCCTTCTGAATTTCCTGCCTCTGTATTTTCTACAGAAGTGCAACTTGGGTCAATTCTGTAGATTGCGAGGCGAGTTAAACTTAGACTTTAATGTTCCAAATGAAATACAAATTAATGAATTCAATCAATTAATTAAATAACCCAAAAGTTCTGCTCTGAGCCACACAGATGGCATGCATACCTTACGGACATTTACTGTACTCAGAAATTAAAAATGAGTTCCTTTGAAGGAGGCGAGGGGTCAGATGGGATCAACGAGCTAGCCTGCAATCATATTTGCACTTGACTCAGGGCATGGAGTGAGTCTCGGAAATTGCTTCTTGCTGCACGTCGGGGAGTACCACAGTTGCTCATCTGTGGTGCTCACCTATGGTGTAAAACTACTACAGTAGTTTACCAACACACACAAGGGATGGACAGTAATGGTTTTATTGAGAGCCTTAATGGAGAGTGAAGAATCGAGGATGACTGCTATTCTTCACCTGAGAGGCAGGGAGGATAGGGTTGCCATCACTGATTAGGTCAAGCTTCTCCACCATCTTCGGAAGAGTTCTGGCAGTGTCAAATGTGACCTCAGTCTGCTTACAGAACATAGCACTCCCACGTACTGTGGTTTCTGCTAGACAGTTAGCAAGTGATGATGGTGGAGGTTTAAAGGTGGGCTTGGTGGTGCACATACTGCACACATAATGCCAAAGGAAGCATCCCTGATTTAATTTCACGGATGCTTCCTTTGGCGATTGGTAATTATTAGGATAATGTGTGTTTACAGATGAAGACACTGCTGAATGGAAATATTTCTATTTTCACTGCTGAACAAGTAGCTACAGGAATAGCTGCTATTGACCGAGTTTAATAGGCACGACCAATAGAACACATTCAGCAGAGATGTGTAATCTTTGACGTCATTCATCCCTGTGGACAGATCTCCTTAGAACAGTGTGCTGTATTATAATACAAAGGGGCATTCATTTATGGCACCACAGACTCTCACTCTGACTGTGTACAATATATCCTATTGTTTTATCGGTATTTAGATATGGAATACCTGGGCAGTGTAGTGTCATTTTAGGCCTGTTCAAATTGGCATTCTTCTCTTTTCAAACCAAAATTGGCATTCTTCTCTTTTTCAAACCCAAATTGGCATTCTTCTCTCTTTCAAAGCCAAAGCTCTTTCCTCCGGACTACCACTGGTACTGTACCCTGGAGCAAAACGTTTAAGCTCTCAAATACAGTGCTCGAGATGCTCGGGGACCTCATAGTAGGAAACCGAGTAGGCAAGGAGCATGAATGAGTAAGGCTTTCTTCCCATAAACGCTGCTGATAATGTGCCCCGAAGCAGCACACTTAGCCTCCAATTGTGCCAGTGAAGCATTATTAGCGGCCCAGCAGAGAGAGGCTATGCTTGTACAGGTCAGCTCCCAGGTGTGTGTGTGTCTGGGTCTGTGTGTCTGTGAGAGAATATTATAAAAAGGCTGGTGCTGAAAAATAGCTGGTTTCTCAGACTGAACACCCATTCAGGAATCATTGGTCATTGTGGATATCACTGAGCTAGGCTATATCGGATCAGCCATCAACTGTCACTGTTAGCTTTTAAATAAATCAACAAAGAACCTACTTACAAATGGATCCTTTCAGGGAGATCTTGCATACTAAATCCTTCCTGTCAGAGCTTGTTTAGGCTGGAGGAAAGGCCCGCAAATATATACTTTTGCATATAGAAAACATGGGTTAGAGATAGATGCATGTGTGTCACTGCTCTAACCCTGACTATGTATAAATGCACACTAATTTTCCACTATTATTCAGAATTTGATACTATTCATGTAAACAGCATATTCTGTTTGGATATTCCGAATTAGGCCTTATTCTGAATGTAGCATTTTCCATGCTACATTCATGTGGGATATGCCGATATTATTTAGGTTTTCAGAGGATTCTTTGGACATGTATACTGCACATTTGGAATATGCTTCTCAATTGGGGTTTTCACCGCGACACACAGCCTCTTGCCTGTTTACTGTCAGCTCTGTGCAAACAAACCAACTAGCCAACAGTTTGCAAGCCTGGGGTAGAAATGCATGCCCAAAAGAAAAACCCACATTTCTTGTTCAGAAGGAGAAAACACAACTACTTTTAAACATGATGTAATACTGTTATTGCTGGGCGTAGCTGTAGGACGTAATGTACGTCATGGAGGCATAATCGGAGAATGCAAGGCTGCATGTAATTGGAAATATTAATATATATTCATTAGCCATGTAAACAGCTTAGTAGGAATATTGTCTTTTTTGGAATAAGGGAAAAAGCTGGAATATTTTGTGCATGTTAATGTAGTCACTGTCACAGAAATGTACTTTCAAGAATTCACAAGAGACTATTCAGGAAAATATAAAATTGATAAGAATTTACTCTTGGAGGAGCTAGAAAGATCCTCCTCATCCAGTATGAATGTGTTCCAGCTCACTGATTCAATGTAGTTTGTTGCATGCAAAATTATACAGTGACGATGCCTTCAAGTTTTTATTTTTTTTGTATTGCAATGTTAACATTAACACTACAGTATATGAGTAATGTTAAAAATAGATCCAAAAGCAAACATGATTTGATTTACTGGATTCTGAACTTACTGTTTGTGTTTTATGGATTTATTATTTTGATTTTGATAATTTTCAGTCTTATATGGTAATGAGTGTTGTAACTAATACTATTCTCTCTTTTATCTTTTATCCCTTCCCAATTCTTCCCTCCTTTAAACATACCTTCATGTCTCTATCAAAGGTAAGAACTATGTTTTCCAAATTCCTGCTTTGCCTGTTAGCTTGGGCCTGTCATCACATTGTCAGTAGATTGTCACATTTCTCCATGAGCAAGTTATAATTACCAGGTTTCCATGTAGGAAACCGGTGTCACCCGTTACAGATAGATCAATATGCTCATTGAGAATACTGATAGAAAGTCAAACATCTGATGTGCTCTTCTACCTGTCCTGGGTTGTATGCAGCCTAGTAGCTGATGTTCACCACCATCTGTGTGGTTTGTGACAATTTGGGATTATATATTTGTTAAGGGGAAGCTCTTTTTAGTTATTTTGCTCTTCCCAAATACTAATACGGTACTTCTGTACAGGATAGGTCAACTTTGGACAAATTTATCCATAGTCAAATTCTGTTTTGGAGAGAAAATGAAAGGTTTGTTTTCATAGTAGAAGCTTATTGACAATGGAACATTGTAATATTTTGGCTAAAATTTATTAAAGTAAATTAACTTTTTTAGATATCACTTCATTAATGCCCAATTCTATTTAAACAAGGAGCTTTACACACACTTGTATGCACACATTGGACAGAAGAGAAATAAACACCCAAAACACACCACACACGCACACACAAAGATGGGAAGCGATCTAATGTTCCAGCACCTTGTCCTGTGATTAGTATGTAAGGAACTGGCTAGAGGCACTAATGAGAGAAAGATGGAGCGAGAAAAGGAACATAAATAGGGGGAGGTATAGAGAAATAAATATTGGACTGCCTTTTTTTATGTGCTTCCTATTTTTAGCATTATTAATGGAATCTAAAAAACCCATAGTCACAAAACACACACGCACGCACGTACTCGCACACAAACAGACACGCAGACCCAGACACACACACAGGTGAAACATGCCCTACTTGTGACAACTTTAATTTATCAGGGAAAGAAAACACCCAACTTAATCTGTTTGCCTTGCAGGCAGTTTGTGAGGGAACATTTCCATGAAAAACAGTGTCCTTTGTAAAACGAGACTGTCTTGATGAGACGAGGGCAGACAGTGACCTTTAGTCAATTAACCCACCAACAAGCTCATTAGAGCCACCAGCTAATCGTTACTGACACTCAGTTGCCTTCAGCTGGGAAAAAGTCAACCAAATCAGAGACACTCTTGACAAGGAACACACAGGCGTCTATAATTTGAGACAATAATATTTTAGCAATAGAGAAAAGATCACATCGCCGGTGCACACATCCCAGCGCACGCACACACTCTCGCTCTAAACAGAAAGTAAATGTCACAAAGTCTGAATTTGGTCCACAGTTTATTCTAGAGGAATTTTATTGTTTATTTAATTCTGTTCAGGCGAGGGAAGAGGCTTTAACTTGTTCCCAGATTGAAGAAACCTACGTACTTTATTAATACTAAGGTAATTTGTTCTAAATGTGTCGTTTTAAATCTTTATAAATCTCTCTCTCTCTCTCTTTCTCTCTCTCTCTCTCTCTCTCTCTCTCTC
>JAOEHI010052962.1:0-13654 GCA_025447815.1 Percopsis transmontana | reverse complement strand
GCCCCGGGGCCCCCGCCCCCCCCCCCCCCCCCCCCCCCCCCCCCCCCCCCCCCCCCCCCCCACCAGGCCTAATAAAGAGAGTGATATGAGCAGATGGAAGTGTAAACCTATGCCAGGACAAGCTTTGTGTCCTAGCTACTGTAAAGCCAGCCGATATCAGCCGAAATGTTGACATATTATCCTCATCCTACTATATGTAATACACATTTAGTCATTTGAAATTATTGGTCAGACACTACAAAGCAGACAGAAAGTGGGACTGAAAGCAGTTCCACCCTGTCATTGTGAGTGGAGACTAAACACTGAACACTGACTAAACACTATTTGTCTGAGCGGTCTGCGGCCACACAGCCCATTATGCAGCAGGGTGCAAAGCACAGTGTTCTTGGGACACATTCTTCCGGTAACCATCATTAAAATGTCCTGCCACTTGTGCCACAGTGGCCCTTCTGTCGGTTTGTTGCCCTCGCATATCGTTGTGCCTTAGGCACCCAACACCCTGTCGCCTGTCTTTGGATGGACCGTCCTCGGACCACTGCTGACCGGGAGCAACCCAAAAGCCTTGTTATAGTGTTCAGACTAGAGCTATATCTGTGAAGAAGAGGTTGAAAAATGACCATACTAGGCAATGTCTAGATGACTAGATGCAAAGTTTCAAGTTGATGATTTGCTGAATAACTTCAAATTAGGTCATTTAGATGCTTTTATCCAAAAGTGACTTACAATTACATGCTGCTATTACAAAGAGCAGATAGGGATTAGGCATCTTGATCAAGGATGCTTACAGGTAGGCCAACTCGGCTTGAACCCATGACCTTCCAGCTGGGAGTCCAACACCTAGACCACTAGACTTCCCTGCCCCTGCCCCTGCCGTAGTTATTATGGGTGATATTGTACCTGCAAAGTTGAAGACAATCGATGGTACAAAGAAAGCACCATGGATAAATTATTCAAATGTAAAACTCTGGAAAAGGGAGATGCTTCACGCTTATAATAGTAAAATATGTAAAGAAAGACAATACTTCCCTAGCATCTTCAATAGAAATACACTGCTAAAAAAAATGAAGGGAACACATAATCATCAATAGAAATACACTGCTCAAAAAAATTAATGGAAAACATAATTGTCACAGTATAACACCAAGTCAATTAAACTTCAGGGATATTAATCTGTCTAGTTAGAAAGCATAAGCGATTGTGACTCAATGTCACCTGTTCGGTGCAAATGAAAGTGACAACAAGTGCACTGGAGAGGCAACAGAAAGAAGGTTTTGCAGGTAGTGGCCACAGACATTTGCTCTTTCCTGATCCTTCCTGACTGATTCTTCTATAGTTTTGCATTTTGTAGTGTCTTTGTCACTACTGGTAGCATGAGGCAGATTCCTGCAGCCCATTCAGGTTGCACAGGCAGTCCATCTCCTCCAGTATGGCACATCCATACATGCCAATTACAATTAGGTCATTTAGCAGACACTTTTATCCAAAGTGACTTACAATTACATGGTGCTATCACATGGAGCAGGTAGGGGTTAGGCATCTTGCTCAAGGATGCTTACAGGTAGGCAAACTCTGGGGCTCGAACCCACAACCTTCTGGCTGGGAGCCAAACACCTGGCTGGCAGTCCAAACCCTAGACCTAGACCACTAGACTATCCCGCCTGCCTTCTCAATTATCAAGCAATCAAACAATTATCACACCATTGATAGAGAGCATGGAAGTAAACCTGATGTCAGAATTTAGTGCTATTAACCTTGACACTCTAGAACAGGGGTTTTCAACCCGTGGTCCCCTGGTGGTCCATGAAGGCATTGCAGGTGTTCGCTGACCATGCATTCAATAATGTAGTTTCACAGTGGGAATCATGAAAATATCTTTAAATGGGTACTTTGACAAGTTCCAATCAGGTTTTTTTTAACAATCAGCATTGAAACTCCTCTCATAAAGGTCAACATCTGCCCAAATACTGATGCAGAAACAACAATTCTAGTGCTGCTAGATTCTTTGACACAGTTTATTACATTTACAGCGTTTAGCAGATGCTTTTATCCAAAGTGACTTACAATTACTTTGTTCTATTACATGGAGCAGGTAGGGGTTAGGCATCTTGCTCAAGGATGCTTACGGGTAAGCCAACTCTGGGGCTCGAACCCACGACCTTCCGGCTGGGAGTCCAACACCCAGACCACTAGACTATCCTGCCCCTTGTTGATCATAATATTCTTTTAAATAGATGGGAACAGTGGGCTAGATTTTTTGAAATGGTCCTTAAATGGCTCAAATCATACCTTGCAGGCAGAGACTATAACTCAAACCGGACCACCATGACCTGTAGTGTCCCCCAGTGGTCGATCTTAGGACCTTCTATTGAATCTCTATATGCTCCCACTTGGCCATATTTCTCACAGTTTCACAGTTATTCTGATGACACTCAAATCTACTTAGCTCTCTCACCCAATGACATTGGTCAAATAGACTCGCTGCGTCAATGTATTAAGCAGATAAACAACTGAATGTCCCAAAACTTCCTACAATTAAACAAAACAGATGTGATTCTTTTTGGCAGCAAAGAAAAGAGGGCTTAGTTGCTTCTCACTTGGACCCCGGAGCACTTAAAGCAAAGGACCAGGTTAAAGCTTAGCTTTAACTGTCACTACAAAATCAGTGTTTTATCATCTCAAGAATATAGACAAACTTAGAGGTTTTATGTCAAAACATGACTTGGAAAAACATATTCATGCTTTCATTTCCAGTAGGACTGACTACTACAATGGTCTTCTAACGGGGCTTCTCAAAAAGACCATTAAACAGCTACAACGTATTCAAAATGCAGCTGCTAGAGTTCTTACAAGAATAAAAAAAAAAAGACCACATCACCCCTATTCCTAAGTCACTACACTGACTTCCTTACCAGAAGCCAGTGTAGTTATATAATTAATTTTAAGGCATTTCTGCTCGTCCATAAATGATTACATGGAGTGGGACCAAAATATAGTATTTCGAAAATGTTTAATGAATATAGACCGGCCAGGCCTCGGTCTGCTAGTTGTGACCACTGTCAGAACCAAACATGGTGAAGCAGCTTTTAGTAATTAGATAAATTGGGTAATGCAATTTGTAATTACGATTAAGTAATTTTAGCAGACCAAAGCTTTTTATCCAAAGCGACTTACAATTGCATGCTGCTATTACATGGAGCAGATAGGGGTTAGGCATCTTGCTTAAGGATGCTTACAGGTAGGCCAACTCTGGGGCTTGAACCCACAATCTTCCTGGTTGGAGTCCAACACCTAGACCGCTAGACTATCCTGCCCCCAACAAGACTATCCTGCTCCCAACAAGACTATCCTGCCCCCAACAACAATCCAATTTTCTGCACCTTTTTCTTGCTTTTACTCTACAGTATTCAAATTGTATTGTATTTTTTATATAAATGTTCTTATTTAATTTCTTATCTTAATCAATTGTCTTTTATTTGTTCTTTGATTCATCTTATTTGTAAAGCACTTTGAATTGCCACTAAGTATTAAATCTGCTATATAAATAAGCTGCCTTGCCTAATATATCCCAGACCTTGTCATCCGCCGTTGTTATGAGATAATCAACATTATTTGCTTCATCTGTGAGTGGCCATAATGTTTTGGCTCAGTGTATACACTACAATACATATGGATATACCCTACTCAAAACAAGCAAAACAAACATCCTTCAAGTACTTTTACTTTCAACATTTAAAAAAAAACTTTCAGATTGGCTACCCCACGCAGTTTCTTCAGGAACTGCACCTTTTCTAGTTCATATCCCTATATTAACAGCTTATCAGGAAAACATTAGCAAAAAACATTTAAAATGTTAGTTCTCAGGAACCAAATGATGGATCAGCATAAAACTTAATATGTGCGGACTCTACTAGGGCCCAACCGATATGCAATTTTTTATCATCGATAGCAATAGTAGGGAGCAAAAAATTCAAATAACCGATATTATCTGCGCATATATTTATTTTATTATTTTTTTTACTGCCAAATTTAGTCAAGAAACAGTACTGTATTCAGACAAAACACATTTATTCAAATAATTGATGCAAATACAAACAGGCAAAACAAACCACTTAAGTAAGTCTATGTAGAATAACAAACTCAGAAATAGGAACTTTGCATGTTATTTAAATTAAATATTAGTATTTAATGTACTAATGTACTCTCAGCATTCTCTCCACTTAAGAGTGCTTAAGCGGGGTCTGTGTATACCTGTGCTGTCCTCGACCATATAGTCCATAATATTACTGATATCGTCTCACGTCTCGTCTTACATGAAAAATGCGTCATTGTGTCCTGGGGGTGTATGTTTCTGCACTGGAGATGTGGGGTAGGTGCAGCATAGGGGGGCAGTCGCTTGAGTAGTGAGAGGAACCATTTTTACGTGGACAGCTAGCTGCCTGTAGCTAGAGATTACTTGATAGCAAGTGACCGTAATGACAAGGAAATGTGTCGTATTTGGCTGTCGAGGGCAGAATCGAAGTTAACATTACTTTCCAATGGGGTTGGGGTGACGCGGTGACGTAATTGATTACTAAAATACGTCGATTAATGCGGTGTGCGTCGACAAGTCGCCCAATCGCCATCGTTGAGGAGGGCAAGATGGCTTTGGCTACTTACTCATGTAAATGTATCTATTTGGATACCAGCCCCAACACATTCCATCCAATGCATTACACATTACCCAATGTCAGTCAGAATATTTTTGCACATATACGACATGCAGTCCACCGTCTTCCATATGATCTAAATCACAGCGCGGTGTGTGCATGAGTGTGAAATCAAAATGCCCTCTCCAAGTGACAGTACTTTAGGCAGTTGCAGATTACAAAGTCTGTGTTGTATGAGCACAGTAGTGGCACAGAGATCAGACAATGAACAGTATATTTAAATGTTATATATGCTATGGTGGATTTGTTTCTTTTTAAGGACAAGGCAAAGCAATATATCCATATTGCTTTTTATTTTTGTTTTTGTATCCGTCTGAGAATGACGCCATCCGCAATCGATTAACTAGTGGACAATCTCCTCTCGCTTGACCCCTCCTGTACCCATTCGTTCTGCTTTAGCGAGAAGAGTCTACTGACAATTGACAAACAGAGAGAGGGAGACGTATGGTATGAAGCCCATTGGATACTATACGGAGAGCTTTTTGCTCACTTTTCAGCAGCTTTTTCTCCACCTTGCTTTGCACACTGCCCGCAGATTGCTGGCGGATTTTATCCGCCCCGTCCCACTCCATCCCACCCCACCACCCCCGCACTCTCTATGTAATTTGCTCATTATATACAGTGTACGTGCACTGCATTGATCGTGCAGTATTAACATAATATTATGCATGCTTTGGGACAGTTATGTAGAATCACAAATATTTTAACATATTATGACAACCATTCAGGTGAAACAAAGTTATGTATGATACAATGTATGATAACAAATTATTTGTAGTGTATTTTTGCTTCTACAATGTATTTCCATTGAACTTGAAAACACAAGATGAGGCGGAAAAAATTGACTCCTGGCAAAAAAAAAAAATTGTGTTTGCCTCGGGTGCAGTGTACAAACACTCATTGATTAACATGGGAGCGGATTTAGAGTAGATCCGCTCCTTTACAAAAACTCCTTTTCTCCTTATTGTGTAATTGTATTGACTTTGGTAGTAGCTTCAGATTCTATGAAAGAAAGCAGCAACTATGCTGCGTTGGTAGCTATAAGACTCTATAAGACTAAGAGAGTTCATTCAGTACACGTAGCAAAGTTGTCCTGGCTAAATATAAGAAAGATTATAACTTTAGCTAAGGTTAGACTACACATTTTTCATGTATTTACTCAGCAGAAATGAGTATTCAAAAATATTTTAAGAGAATACGGCATGAGGATGAGGAAGAGAGACACACAACACCACATGTAATTTAGCATTTAGCATGAAATGGAAATAAATAAATGTACAAGCCTCAATAATTACATGTCAGTTAATTTGACATGAAATTACAATTGCAGTCAACACCAAGACGAAATGCAGAGACCAAACTAGATTATAGCTTGTTCTCAATTCCAGTCGGTGGTCAGTGAAGCTGCTGGCACATATAGTTACAACTTGTGCCCTCTCTCCCTCAGCATTAGTGAGAGTGCTGAGGGAGAGCCATCATCAGCAGGTCCCACTGTGGTAAAGGCAGGTGCAGGTGACCAAGCAGCATAGTTCCAAGCATCCCATTCACAGAGAGAGACAGTATGATTTGTTTATCCCATGTTGTTTGTCCCTGACACCCCCTCCCTACAATAAAACACACTGCTGGGAAAGACCTTTAACATATTTTATAAACAAACTCCTCCGCCTCTCGAATTTGTCTGTCTGTAATGTTGTAATGTTTTTGAAACTTTAATGGAACATTCGTCAGTTGAACGGAATAGCCTTCTCTGTAAAGGATACATATGATGCTGCCCTCAGATGAGGAAAAATAAGGTAGGTCTACCTTAAAATGGAGCTGCCTTCTGTTGATTTTTGATTGGGACATGCCTACTTTGATATCAGGAATGTGCATATGCTGCCTTAGAATGCTGCCTACTTAGGCAGCTGCCTGTTGATGGGAACACAGCCAAAATGTCACAGTGATTAGTCTACTGAGTCTGGTCTTTGCAATCTTGTCACTGTAAAGTGATAAGAAAATATATACTCAATTAAAATATATATATATACAATTAAAAGGAAGTAATACAAAAGTTCAGACCTTAGAACTAAATACTGTTACAACTAAACTGTTCATATTTAAACCATAAAAATAAAAATGTGTTATGTTATATGTTAGGCTATGTCATTAGGCCTATATTGTAAGTCACTTTTGCTGTAGCAGTGTGTCTGTGCGCGCACATACTGTATGTTGTGTGGCTCCTTGCAGTTATGCTGTATTTTTTTTGGCTCCTCATGCCAGACAGGTTGGCCACCCCTGCTCTAGCTGTACCTCTCTGAGTGACAACTGCATCTGATTGCTGCACTAAGAAAAGCACAGCTAGGTGTGTTATCTCACTGGTGGTTTTTGTAGAACACGGGTCTAGACATAACTTACTGGCATAAACTGGGAATGCTGGAGACAGGACACAGCTAGATTACAGTCCTCCCACCCACTCACCCACCCCCCCACACACACAGCTAAAGGCTATGTACACGATAGGGATGAGACACGTTTTAAGTTAACACTATCATTCTGTCTTTTCTAAAAACATGGACAGAAAAGAACAGAACAGGCATATTAAACTGCAAGATAGTTTGTTCACCATTCAATCAGAACCCTGCGACATCAAACTGACTCAATATACTGTAAACATACAGAGTCTAAGAAGAGACACAAGTCAGGAAAGAAATAAAAACACAATTACCCCTTTCTTGATCCGAGAGAAGAGGAAAAATGCCCCTAAAAAGCAGAAGTCCACAAAACAAGCTTTGATCAGCAGAGCACAGTGACAGAGTAAAAAAGAGACGAAGGACAAAATTAAGACTGAAATTAGAGAGAGAGAGAGAGAGAAAGAGCTGTGATGCCACACGCAGTCAGGAAAGACAGATGGCTGAGAGGAGGAGAGGAGATAGAGAGAGAGAGAGTACAAGAGATGCACAGCCGACATTATAAATGGCGCTGACGCACTGAGTGAGCAAGCAAGTGAGGCGAAGGCTAACGCACAGTTTCCCTCTGCGACACAAGTTCTCTTACTCACCACTTTCTATGGCTTTTTCACTTTCTCTCTCACAATCACTCTGGCTCAGCTGTCTCTCTCTCCCTCAAAAAATCTGTACTTTTCTCTCACTGTTTTCTATCAGAGGGGCTGTCTAAACTTGGCATTTTCCTCTCTCTTTCTCCCTCTCCCCTCTCAGAGGCAGTCTGACTGGATCTGGATATAGTACAATACTTGTACTTACGAGACTTATTTACCTGATTTAGGCCTTACACTTTCCCTGATCAGGGCAAGCACACCTCTGATGCCGTAATTAATGTCTTTTGTGTGAAGAGTGTGCACCTTTTTTTAAATTTTCTTAATTGTGGCATCTTGTTTAAGCCATGACCACTTCCAACTGTACTAGCGACCTTTATTCAACTGTTGCACAATAAGTACATCGCTTTCCTCAAATTCTGAAAACGAATGGTTCCACAAGTTAGTTGCAGTAGTACATATTTTCTGCATTAACCAGTACGGAACACAAATTTGTGTCCACGCATACCTAGACTTTGCTTACTGGTGTCACACAAAGCATGGCTCAGCATGAAACTTTCACATTAAGAAGCATTTTATGTGGGAAATTTCTGTCCATACAGTGTATGCTGTAAGGTGCTGTGTATGTGTCCGTGTACTTTCTCTATAAGCAGGGCCGTGTTAACCTATTGGACAACATGGGCTGCAGCCCAGGGCCCCAGCCACTAGGAGGCCCCAGGAACAGCAGATTAGAATTTATGAATGGGGTTTTTGGTGTTTGTATTGGTGATTGTATTGTAGGCTACTCCCTTTCATTTGTAATCCTATTCTAGGCAAGGTTGGTCATGCGTTCGGGTAACAATACTTTTAATCGACCAACACAGAAATCCCTTACCTTGCTTTGAAACAAATGTTCCACCTAATGCTCAGTTCAGGGTATCAGAGGTATTCTGTGCTGTTCAACAGTTAGGAACCTGGCTGCCAATTGGCTGACCAAGTCTTGAACTGCAACCCCACACCTTCAGATCTGACCTCAGCTCGTTGGAGGGGACCCAAATAGTACCAGACCCTCTTTGGTCCATATATTCTTCACACACACAGAGTGCGGCAGTGACTGGTTCTGAATGAGGGCTTTATAGCAGGCAGCTGCTCTCCCATCTTCCTGGTACTGCGTACCATCACTGAATCTTTTAGTGGTACGCAGTACCGGACCGTAACGGCTTACTTTCAACCCGGGCTGATACACAGAGGCACAATGACAGATACAAGGTATGTGTGTGTATGTGTGTGTGTGTGCGTGCGTGCATGCGTGCGTGTGCACGTGTGCATGTAGTTGTATGGTAATACCCTGAGATCCATCTGTCACTCTAGTAGAGGATTAGAAATACATTCTCTATCTCTCCCTCTCTCTCACACACACACCTGTTGGAAAACTAATGCAGACAATTAACAGATTCCCAATGTTTCAACAAAACAACAGGACAGTTATGTAGTAAGTATTTTCTTCATCCGACTGCTACTCTCTGGTTAAATGCTACTAGCATAAAATGGCGGCCAGCCCACACAACCGACTGAATTGGATGCAAAGACACAGAAAGAGAGAGAGTGAGATATCTGCTCCCTTCTATGGTGTGTGTGTGTGTGTGTATGTGGAGTTGTGCGGCTGTGCACTGTGTTGTGATAAATCCTCTCTGCAGCTGTGTCTGGCACACAGGTATTCACATAGACACACAAGGAGAGAGCCACAGAAGGCAGCAGATTATAGCAGCCAAACTCTATCTGGCTACAGAAGGAGAGGGGGGAGGTGAGAGTTTTATTGTCCCGATTCCCTGCAAAACTAAATGTTCCATGGTTCACTGGGTCTGATGGACTGAAAGCCTGGTTAATTAGATGCCTGGTGGCCCTAACAGGAACAATGGCTAAATGACTAACTAGCTGCAGGGCTGTACGTCAACTTTTTTGCACATAGCACCAGTGCTATGTGAGGTTGATAGTTTTGTAGCACAGGCCACAAAATTGTAGCACGAGTATAAAATGTTTGTTACCATCTCTAAAAACAACCACTAGTTGTGCAGTTCAAACAGGAAAGTTAGTGTTGCATACAGGGCACACAAAATCCAAACCTCAACAAGAATTGTTTAGCGACTAACATTTTCTTTATTTGCCCATTATGGGAAATTGCAGAGACAGTATACAAAACATCAATATATTATGCCTCAGTAGTGCAAATCTCAATTAAAATTGCTATCATCATACATACAATATTACTTATATTAAATTAAGTGTGTGAAAACTGAAAAAAAAAAAAAAGATTATATACAGTATATATATATATATATTCCTTTTTTCTAAGATTAAGCACTTTGCAGTTGGCAATTATTTAAAGAGTTTAAAGAGTACTAACTTTCGATTATTGTAGATATTAACTGTTTTGTGCGACTTTCGAGTAATGCAAGTACATAGGTGAAATAACCTTGTTACATGATACTGTTGACAAATGTATTAATTGTAAGTGGTTTTGGATAAAAGCGTCTGCTAAATGCTGAAAATGTAAATGTAAAATGAATCACTTAAGAGAACAAAAATAAAAACATGGGAAGCGGTATGTGTGCGGTGTGCGTGTGTGCAGAGCCTCTATGCACCAGCTGCTGTTTCACATCAAAAGTTAGCCAAGGGAAATCCCTTTTCCACTCGGCGTTATATCTAAACTTTTTCGCTTTCGCTTTGCACTTAATTTTATTTATCAATCGTACTTCTTTCTTTTCTTCCTCATGGGCTCGTTTAGGGTTTTGGTTGAGCACTTATTCAAGTTCATTTTCTGCTTAATTTTCTAGTCATCTAGCTAGCTCGCCTCGCAGGGATGTTCGCTAGGAATTGTGGGATTTGGTGTTGGATGTCTACGCAGATTTTTAGTCACATGATAGACTACAACTACCAAGTAGAATAGCGATGCGCCAGCGATTCACCTCATACACAATCAAGTGCACGAACCCTCACACAAACAAGTGGCTCTGATACACAAAACTGTATCGCACGGGTGCTACTGCGGTAAATTAATTCATCGTACAATTTCTTCATAGCACATGCGATATATATGTCACACTGTACAGCCCTGCGCTGGTAAACTGGCCTTCTACCTGGTTGTATTACTTATCTAGAGGACTGAATGGTGGGCCAGCTGATTGTCATTTTGTAAACCCTATATATAAAAGACAGATTTTCTACAGAAATCTGAAAGTACTTTTTGTCTGATCTAGTGATTTGTTATTATCAACTTGTTATTTTGTCTGCTGGGGCACTTTTCAATTGAGCTAGCTTTGAAGCTGAACTCAATAGACTGGGAGAAGTCAGTCTATAGGCCTTCCTGTAGAGTACTATTTAGCAAGCTAGCTAGGCCTACAGCGCCAAGATGTGCACATGAAGACAGTGGGCATACAAAGACAAAGAAAGTCTTCCTGCATGAGTCATACGAGGGAGCCAACGAGAAGTCCTTCTAGGGTAAGTATTCCACTAGAATTCATCTCTTTCTTGTTTCTTGTTTTGTTATCATGTGTTGGTTCTTTATTCCTGTACTAATGTGCTTGCAGAGCATGCAGACGCCGCTCTCAGCTTTGACATAAAAATCCTTCCCATCTGCTGCACCCACCCGATTGTCCACTGTGGACCTTATCGTCAGTGATGGGAAAGTTCATTTTCTACATGAACTAGTTCAAAGTTCAGTTCACACTTTTTAAAATGAACTAGTTCAGTTCATAGTTCATACTTCAAAATTTTGAACTAAGTTCACAGTTCCAAAAATGAACTAGTTCATAGTTCTTTTTTTCCATATGTTGCTGCGAGCAATTATTTTTCCAAATTATTGCCACAGTTCATATAAAACCACAGACAGCAATTATTTTATCAGTTTTAATACTGAAATTATGCGTCAGATTTCATCATATCCAATTTTGAATCCTTATCCGACCAGGGTTTACATTAGAATTGAGGGGACAACATTTCCCCATTGTTGCTTTAACGCCGTTTCAGAAAAATTTGAGATTTTTCCCCATCCTCGCCGACCTTGTCATGAAACTATTTTAAATGATCATACTGCTGCTGCTTTGTCGACTGCATGCTGCTGTCGCCTCCATGCTGCTTTTTGTTTTGATGACGCATGCGGCGGTGCGACCCTGGTGGCTGGTGTTGCCAGATAGTTTTTCCGCTACATATTAAGGCCTGTTTACGGTGTGTTTTAGCGGGGTTTTCGCGTGGAAGACTATAGAAATCTGGCACCTTAATGAACGAAGTTAAACTGAGAGAGCGTTCAGTTCACAGACACCAGAATGGACTAGTTCACAGTAACGTTCATCAGGCAGTAATACAGTACGTTCAGTTCACGTTCGCCCAAAATATGAACACGTTCATTAACTATCGTTCAATGAACGCGTTCAGGCACATCACTGCTTATCGTGGCCGGAGGACTCTGGAACTGTCAGTCTGTCGTCAAGAAAACCTCATTTGAGTCTCTGCATTTCCTGGCCTTGACGTAAACCTTGATTACACCAGGTTTAAGAAGCAACCCGTCCCCAGCGGTTTAATCAACTGCCTACACTTTCTCCCATACACCCAGACTACACGGTCAAGGGGGTGGGAAGTGACCGCTCATCTCTCCTAAGAGGACCTATCATGTTAATCTCACCTGTCCATATCCTCTTTTGAATTCCATGCCATCTCTGTCACTCGTTATGTTAAACTTATAACTTCTGTCATCTACCGCCCCCCAGGTCAGCTTGGGGACTACTTATATGAGATGGATGTCCTCCTAAGCTTCTTCCCTGAGGATGGAACACCGCTCACACTCCTGAGTGACATCCATCCAGAGGAGTTACACTCATCAGTTTCCTCATTAAGTTTTTTCCTCGTTTGAGCTCACTCTATTCCTCTCCCCCAATGCACAGGGCAGGAAACATTTTGAGGATTGAATGGTATGCTATTAGCTATTGTATTTTGTGAAATGTGAAAATAAGTTAGCCTTATTTTATTATTTGCTTACGATAACAAGTGTATGACCTATGTAAAAGTGTATGACCTATTGACAAATGTACTCACTGTAAATCGCTTTGGATAAAACTGTCTGCTAAATTCTGTAAATGTAAACTTGTAATAAGGACAGAAGAACCCTCATCAGCCCAGAAAATAAATAATCTGGGCAAGACTGGTGAATATAAATATGGGGGGGGGGGGGGCAACAGAGGCAGACTGGCATTGGGTAGTGGTGGTGCCAGGGACATAATGTGTCCAACTGTGACACGCAAGTGTGTCCAACTGCAGTTACTGTAGATGCCAGGCTCTCTGCAGATGTGTCCATCTGTCCCTGTGTCTGATGATAAAAGACATCAGCCCGAGATAGTTATAAAAAGTGTGTGTTTTAGACAGATAGGAGTCCTTAGCATGTTTATGTGTACGGAAACAAACAGTTTATACATACATGTATATATACACAGATGAGCCAAAAGATTATGTCTAATATGCTGTTGGTCCTCTGTGTGCTTCAAAAACAGCTCCTGTCCACCAAGACATGAGCAGCAGATCCTGTAAGTTGCGAGGTGGAGCCACCGTGGGTCAGACTTTTTGTTCTAGCACATCTCACAGATGCTCACTCGGATTGAGATCTCTGTGATTTGGAGGCCTTCATGTTCCTCAAACATGACATCCAAGTGAATGCCTGGACCCAGGGTTTCCCAGCAGAACACTCCCTCCGCCGGCAAGTCTGTTTCCCCACAGTGCATCCTGGTTCCGTCACTTCCCCAGGTAAACGGTGAATGCGTACATGGCTGACAAAAACTAGTTAAAAAACAATAACTAAAATATAGCCGCAAGCGGCGATCATCGGGGTCCGTACAGTACAGCAGGCGTTCACCAACCCGTTGAATATGACATGTTCAACACGTGGAAGATA
>JAOEHI010052961.1:0-15862 GCA_025447815.1 Percopsis transmontana | reverse complement strand
CTCCATGTAATAGCACCATGTAATTGTAAGTCGCTTTGGATAAAAGCGTCTGCTAAATGATCAAATTGTAAATTGTAGATTGTAATTCCTGTGCGTTGCTTCTAGATTATTGTCTGGATCACGATACAAATCCCATCTCTTAAACCCTGAGAAATATGCTATAAAATGTCCAATAAACTACTGAAAATAACTTGACAACATCTCTAAAACTTTACTCTCAATGGTGGCCATTTTGTTTTTGGAATATGCAAGTCAAGTTTATTTCTATAGCCCTTAATCACATTACAGTCTCAAAGGGCTGCACAGGCCCACTTTTCACATGGAAACAAACGATACCCCTTCAGCTATTCCTCCCATCGGGCAAGGAAAAACTTCCCAAAAAATCTTGGGTGAGAGGAGCCACACGAGGACACGTCCAGGACCCCAATCCCGGCCAGGTCCGTTCGCCATCCATTGTGCCTGCACACCAGAAGCGTCTCCATTGCATGAGCAGGAGATATATTTGTGAAGTGAGGTCCAGGTCTACGGTAGCATCTCCCCCTCGGCACTTGCAAAGAAGAGACGCATGTTAGTGGGTCTAGAGCATAACCCTCGGCTACCCCAAGCAATGGCTGATCAAATGCCTGACTATAAAAATAGGTTTTAACTTTGACTTTGAAGGTCGCTACAGTAGTAGTACACCTAACCTCAGCAGGTATGGCATTCCAGAGTACAAGGGCATGGTATGAGAAAGCTCTAACTCCTGCTGATTTCTTTATGACGTTAGGGATGAATAACAAGCCTGCGTTCTGTGAGCGTAAGGCTCGAGATGGTACATATGGTATCACTAGTTCAGATCCATGTATTGCTTTATAGGTGAGCAGTAGGATTTTTACAGTAACATCTGAGATAAACTGGCAGCCAATGGAGATCAGCAAGGATAGGGGTTATATGGTCAAACTTTCTAGTTCTAGTAAGGATTCTGGCAGCAACATTCTGAATCATCTGAAGACTTTTTATACTCGTTCTCGGAAGGCCGGAGAGTAGACCATTACAGTATTCTAGACGTGATGATACGGTCGCATGAATCAGAGTCTCTGCATCACTCACAAATAGAATTGGTCGAATTTTTGCGATGTTATGGAGATGTATGAATGCAATTCTAGTAATATCTTTTATTTGTAACTCTAATATTAAATCTCACAATAACTTATTTTAGATTTTGTGCATAAAAATATATGTATCACTTTTTTGTTGGTTTGCCATACATACTATACAATCCACACAATTCCTGTGCCATGGTCGTTACCATTATTTTCATGCTAAGTGTCACTGTATGTGTTCTGCTAGCATATGCTACAGCTGGTCTGCTCTGTATTCGCAGGAGTCATGAAGCCTGCAGGTCAGCCTTTAGCCACCAGTCCATGTGCCCTGAAGAATGCGGTGAAGAAAGAACTTGGAGGAAGGACGGAGGACAGCAGCCTTTCCTCCGACCAGCTGGTCCCAGACAGTGGAGCAAAAGTGGTAATTGGCCTATATTTCTGCCAGTAATTGACAGGCCCACCTGCCTGTCTCTGACTTAATTACTACCACTCACTATGGTTCCCACCTTATGTATCTTTGTTTTCTCTCTTTCATTTATTGACAGGATGACACCGTGAAGGTTGCTGATGGAAGACCACAGACATTGCCTTTGCCCTCAGATAACTGTGAGTTATTGTTTTGCTAAGCCTGCTCTTATAACCTGTTGCACCCTTTTAAGAGCTACAGAGTAAATATGTAGGCTTTACTACAACCCAGCATGAATCTGCTGTAGAGAAACAGATTTTGTTATTGGACCATAGACCTGCGAAGTCGTACGTCATTTTCGGAGGTGCCCCTGCCCAAATAAGGACTTCTGGGTCTAACAGATTTTCATTATGAGAAAAATGAATAGCATTTTCAATATTCCCGGGATTTATGTGATATATGATTTATGTGTTGCTAATGTACACATTCTAGGCCACAGATTCCCACTGGATGATACTGGTGTTTGTCAATTACGGGACCGTTAGGTAGTCATAGTAAGAATTTTGCTACATGCAAGCATCACTCCAGCGCATTTAAAACGTCACTTGAATCACTCGGCAGCGAATTTAAAGTCCATGTTATGTTAATATAGCAACTCAACCTTAGTAAGGGCGAAACTATGTCCATCAGTATTAGTTTTACAGCATTGGCATTTTTTTTCAAGAATAACAAAAATAGTTTGGGAAGGAGTGAAGTGCTTGACACGCACCAGCAGCTGACTTTTAACTTTCAGCATTTAGCAAACATCATAACTTGCAAACAAAGATCTCGATATATCTGAAATGTATGTCAAAAGCTCAATTTATTTGCACATAACGTGAGCACTGGCGTACCCCAAAACTAAATAATAATAAAAAAAGCCATTCTGTGCTCCTATTCACTTTTTAGACCTGGAAGATACTGCCGATGTGAGCAGTGATGACACGACTTTGCAGGTTTATTGTAACATACTGCTTCTGATACATTAAAACAAAAATCATATGCACAGAGGTCCTACCTGACCTTACCTATGGCCTTAATACACGCCTTTAGTGTAGCAGGCTTTCCTGAGACCTCTCATTGTTAGTAGGCATACTGGAGCATCTGATTGGTTAACTTTGACATGGAGTGCTGGTTGTATTTCTTCAAATTGTTGCTCATTCCTACTAAATCTGTTAAAGTTGTCTGATGGGTGGTTTTATGTTCTTAGTTTAGTAATTCTTCTGTTTACAAAGATGCCCCTATAGAGGAATAATCTACATGCCACAAGCGGTCCCATCTCATAGTAAGAGTAGATATTTAGATATAGGTCAGTTCTGAGTCATCAAGCAATACTGTCAGTAACGATGGTAAACATTCACAAACTTGACAGTGTCATTACGGGAGCTTGAGGGGTATTGCATTCTGGGAAATGGTAGTAAAGAAATAATGATGTACCATTGCTTTGCAAAAGGAAACGACCACTAAAAGACCCAAAACATGTCCTTTTGAAATCTGTAACACTTATCTTGCAATGCAACATATCTGCAAATATATATGTTATTAAAATATCCCAAGACAACTAATACAATTTCTCATTTCACGTTGTGCAGGTATGTGTCTGTCAGTCTGGACATCTCTTTGCCCACATGTGTGTGCAGATTTCAAAAAGATATGTTTGAGTGATTCAGGGATTATTTCTTTGTTGCATGCCATTGCTTTAAAAAAAAAAAATACTTTTAACACTAATCTTCTTAACATAACACCCTAGCAAGCGTCTAAGATATCACCACCATCTTCATGAGTTAACTATCGCACTAAAAAACAAGGCGTAGCACCATTGCATGATATTTAATTTGATAAGGGAAAATAAACTTGAGTAAAGCTGATTCAATAGTAGTATTATGCTATGTAACTGCATGTGTAACACCGCACTACTGAGCTGAAGTTTCTTATTACAATGTCTGTTAAGTAAAACAAGTGACCCCTGCAACCAATCAGAACACGTATAACCAAGCATGTCCATCCCATATTGTTTGTAGGTGCTAACTTGAAAAAGAAGATGGATATGGCCTTCTTCCCAACAGCTGAGGACAGCCTAGTGAATGATGGGGAGGGCCATGATGTGTAAGTATCTGGACTGCCTAAATACAGGTCCGCCATTTTCTGAATTGGTAATGAACACCAATCTGTTGTGTATTTAAGTATGCTTGTCCACCTCAAACAACATTATGCTTTATCCACTGTCCTAATAGTTGAGTAGAGTAGTTTATTTAAGTCACATATTTCTGAGACAGATCCCAAATCACACCCAGACAGTAAGTCACCTAAAAGTACATAATAAATAAAAAAAGGGAGGCATTAGTCGATGTAATTTTGTGGTTACAGTTTTTGACTTCCTTTTTTAACCTGTTCTCCCTCCAGCTCTGTGAAAAAGGAGAAGATGAGCCAGAATCTATTGCAGTGGAGTGTAGCAGATGTGGCCAGTTATTTTTCTGCTGCAGGCTTCCCAGAGCAGGCTGTGGCTTTCCGGACACAGGTTGGTGGACTGCCATAAGCTGCCACAGGGAGGGCTACGTGCACACTGTGGATGTGGTTAATCTTGATCACCCCATTGGTGTTTTAAGATTAGGAATTAATAATTGACCTGTTGCACATTGCACAAATACAGCACCCAAAGGGCTTTATTGATTCATTGCTTCATTAATTTCAGCACATTAACAAATTTTGTAAGGTCTCTTGGTACATGGAAGCTTTAACATTGTCCTCTTGGCCCAACAGGAAATTGATGGGAAGTCCCTTCTCCTAATGCAGCGCAGTGACGTGCTAACTGGCCTGTCCATCAGACTTGGCCCCGCCCTCAAGATATATGAGCGGCATGTAAAGATGCTTCAGAGAACCCACTTTCTGGAAGAAGAAGACCTCTGAGGCGGTGAACTCGGCAGCACTCGCCTAAAAAAGCTGCCGCTGCTGTACCGACCTCGCGTGCACGCAGTGCCCTTTATGAACCACATCCTTCTGCCACCCATCTCCACAATATCAGGGAGGTGTGTAGACTAAGACACCGTGGCTTTGACTGTGAGAATGACAAATCACTAAAAGGACATCAACCCTACCTCTCATTGTAGTCTTGAAGGAATGGTTTTCATTTCACCCATTTGGCCATACAAAAACCTTGACGTGGCACATGACATGCGCTGGGTTTATTTTAAAGTGGAGTAGGGGGAAGATTGATGAAGCCACAGAGGAGGACTCAATCATGCTCCAGTGTGACCACCTGTGGACCAGTGGAGCCACAGAGCGACAACGGCAGCCTGTTTCGACTGCAGCGTCGTCATAGGCTCACAAGTAAAATGGTGGGCTGTTTGTTGTTTCCGGCAGTTCAATTGCTCCTCATAATAGCCCAGCACGGTATTGGCACCTTCTCTTTGTTCATTCAGAAACAAGCACACATTAAAAAAAAAAAAAAAAAAAAAAGATGTAGACCATTTGGTGGGAGTTATTTCCTTTTCTTAACAAGAAGTGTCTCCTCAGAGGGCGTTTACTAAGTCAGACTTGGTATTTCATGCGTCACAAAGCAACAATCTGATTCCCTAACATACATACCATCACTGCTGATTGCACATTGTGTCAGCCATGTCTTGGTGATGATGATACATTACTACCTGCTGGCAAGGCAATATAATGTAATGGTAATTGTTCCTTTTATTCATAATTTAGAAAGGCCCGTATTCCACGTGTTATGGTGGTTATGACACACTGGTGCAGATGGATATGACCAGAAAATAGACAGCCCAGTGCATACCTGTATAGAAGAGCAACGTAACATGATGATCTTGGGAAATGTTACTAAAGATATTGTTTTAAAATGTAATAGTTCACGGCCCTTTCACAAGGCATATATTTTGATCAAATGCAATATTCTATGTTATCACTTAATCATTTGTCCGTTGTCTTTTTGCATGTGTTGTGATCTAAGCCATCAGTTTGAATGGTGACATTCCATATAGGAGTATATTTACACCTGTATCTATTCTCATGTTTTTATTCTTTTTATGTACACGTGGTCAAAAATAAAACTCATCCCTTTTCAGTCACTTGTTTAATATTTATTACCCTCGTATCCATAGTTAGCCTGAAAACAATAAATATTTCAATGGGCCAGCGTCACCGTGTGAAACCTAACCATCACACCCTGAGGGTGTGACCACGGGTCTAATATTGTGAACAAACTAGCTACTGCAGACACTCAATGTTTTCTCTTCAAACATGACTACCTTTCTCTAAAGTGTCAGTTTATGTAGTAGATAAAAATATTGCAAAAGCTGAATCAGTCAATGTATGCTTCCAAATGGTATTCATATGAATGTGATAACCTTGCTCTGGAATTGTAAACATTACTTCTAGTTCAGAACTGATTGACAGCATTAATGTAATACAAGGCTAGATAGGAAGGTAATCTAAGATATGGAAATAATGTGTAAATTATGGCGGTTAAAGATTCCAAGGTAGCAAAATATAACACACTTTCCTGCTTCCTTAAAGATCACAACCACAAAATGAACATTTCATTAAATTAAGACTCTGATACATAGACCTTCATGTAAGACTTCCTCTGAAAATGTAACTGAGGGCAACTCCTAGTTATGGAGGGCCAAATATCTACATGTCACATGCGAATCCTCATGATTTGTATCTGGTTGGAACTCAAGATATGCCTTTCTGACATCAAATTTGGAGAAGGGCTCTTACCCAGCTAGCATCAGGGACTGCTCAGGCTAAATTGTATGTGCATGGTAAAAAGTCTGGTCTTTGCGGGCCTACAAGATAAAGGGCAGTATGGAGGAACGCAGGGTAGGGTAATCATGGAACTCCTTTATGTAGCCGCGGTGTTTCCCTTTGGCCCACACAGTCATCTGGATGAAGCCCACAATGGTGAAGAAAGCTACAGGCACACACTGGGTCATCACTGTGAAGCCAACCCAGGAGCCCACCTTTGAACAAGCACAACGCACAGTCACAGACAGTACAACCAGATATACTACAAGATCACCAGCAGATGGCAGTAATAATGTATGTGAAACTGGAAGGACAAGGGGTCTAAACGAATTTTAGCTTATTACGCTTTTTTTAGTATTGTGTATTTTCACTTAACTGTTCAAAAAGTTACAATCTGGCCATTTAGCAGAGGCTTTCATCCAAAGGAATTTACAGTGTGTATTGAAAGTACTACAGAGCATGTGGGAGTTAGGCAGGGCTCAAACCCAGGACCTTTCGGCTAGGAATCAAACATCCAGACCACCAAAAAGTAAAAGATTCTCTAAATTAGTTTTGGTTACACATTAACATTGATTGATTCTTAAATAGAATTATTGCACCATTTAGTGACCTCAGGGCCTGAAACGCATAAAACACAATCTGTAAGTGCTCATACACTTCTTTTACCATCAAAATGTATAAGAAATCATTAAAGGTACACTCTTTGATTGTGCTAAGGCATCCCTGAACACCACATTTCCTTACTGGTGTTTGATTGTTCACATTGTAAACAATTATTTATTGTTTATGTTCTGGACACAAACCAAGGGGTGTTTTAATTTAGCAGAAGAGGATTTGTGTTTCTGCTCACCTCATATGTATAATTTGGACAAGAAACCAAGGTAAAAATCCATGTGAAAGGGTTCCTTGTTGGATACGGAATCTTCTTGGTTTTGGAACCTGAGATGGGGAGTGTAAATACAATTTTTGTTTACATCAGACAATAGCGACCCAGATTATTAACATGACAGCAGTGACAGCTCACCTGGAGGTTTGAGGTTGCGGAGTGCAACATGAATCGAGAAATTCCCAAGTTGACAGAACTATTGGGGACAGTTAGACAACCGACCAACTAAGATTACTATCGGGCTGCTGGAATCGTCACGTGTGACTGATAATACTATGAAACTTCATCAGACTTACCAAGAAAATATAAAGTGCCGATTTCACTTGCTGCTGGCCATAATCTGTGGAATGTATTACATTACAGATTACACAATTTACAATTGTAAATTGTTAATATGGACACCACAGTGCCCTTAACTTACAGGGTGTAGTGTAGAGAGGGTGGTTGATGTAGTAGGCCATCCAAGCTGCAAAGCACCAGTAATAGCCACAATTCTGGAATAGATGGGGGACTATATTAAGGGAAACACTCCACTTATGTAGTGTAACATGGTATATGTTCTCAAAAACAGAACACTGTCATATAATTGACTGAATAGGTCAAGGTATGAAACTCTTCACCTTAAATATGTTTCTGAGTGGCATGGTCCCATGAGAAATACGATGGACAAACATTGTTTCCAGAATCCTCTTTATGTAGTGGAAGGAGTGACACATGCAGGCCAAGCTAAAGAAAGAGAGACATGATAATGTGGAATAGCTAACATGCTTATTGTTTAGCTATGATTAATACACCACTTTGTGGCAGTGCAAAGTATCGTACTTGGCCCGGATACAAAGTAATCACAAAAGTGGACTTCACCACTGTGTTTGGGAAGATCTTTGCAAAGCCTGAATTTGTGGAAAACAGTAACAAGAGGATAACAGATCCTTAATAAAGAGTTGTAAGCTGACACTCACTGTACAACCCAGTGTTTGCTGCTGGTGAAGTCGTATTTAGGAGCATAAATGAACGGCAGTCGGAAGTAGAACATCAGATAGATGAGAAGTGGACCAGCACACTCTGTCAGGAACACCTAAACAATGCCAAATGAAGCTTAACTATTAGAAAGAACAGTCAACACAGTAGCCCATATGTTTGCTAAAGGGCATTCAGCCTTAAAGCAACAGTATTCATAAAGAACAAATGAGAGCAGGAGATTTGTAATGCAGAATCCCTTGCCCCTGCCGAAACTCTCTCATTTTCTAAGTTGAATTTTTGTTATGTGATTTAATAAAAAAACATTTAACAGAGTGACAGATTATTCAGAATACTGCATTTGTGTCAAAGTACTATCTCAAAGTACTCTCGCAAAAGTAATTTTGTAGACTACAATTCTTACATTTCAACTCACAATTACATAACAAAAATTAAATTGGGGGGAGATGTTTTCAGCAGGGGGAAGAAATTTAGCAAACATGCATCAAGCAGGGCGGGACAGCTGACAGTAAGTCAGTGGCGATGAAATAGATCTCTTAATCAGCACCTCGGCCGGAGCCCTGGCTCAGCGTTGCTGACCAATAGCTACTGTGGATCTCTGTTCTCATGTCTCTGTTTCGCACCCCACTCAATCTGGCATCAAGCTAAAGCCTAGCGGGGCACTGCCACCTAAGAGGTGTACAAGGGTGGCTAAAAGGACGGATAATGCAGAGGCTGGGTGAGCAAGGGTGTGTAACGAGGCCCTGCCAATGAAAGGTAGCTGGGAGGTCAAAGGAATAAACACCTGTGGAATAAATGGGGCCATGAGATTATATGTCCTGGGACAGAAGATAGGGGGTGTAGGAGGTGAGAGAAAAGCCAACCACAGCACAGTGCTTCTATATCTGTCACCACGGGGGAATATTTATATGCGATTGATTGAGTGGGCGAGAGAGTGAGCCAAGTTCTATTTCAAAGGCAAGAATGTAAATGAGTGCGTTTTGTTTTGTTTTGTTTTGTTTTGTGCGTGCGGGTGTGTGTGTGTGTGTGTGTGTAAGCAGGTATACTCACAGTTCCCCATGTAACCTGGGACCCGAGGTCGCTGAAGTAGAAACTGGCGGTGGTTCCTACAGGAAGAGTCTGAAGAACATCTTCGTCCTTCAGACACTTGCCCTCTAGTGGACAGAAAATGTATAACATAAACCAAGATCACACAGCAGAACATTATGTTACTTTGCCAGTAAGCTGTATCATTAAATAGATTGTTAGGAGTTTGAAAAGAAAAAATACACTACTAACAATATGACAATAAATAAATAAATAAATAAAATCATGTGATAGACCTACTTGGATCCAGGCGCAGAGATTGTCTGGCAGGATACCACTTTGGATCTGATTAAAGGAAAAGAAAACTGAATTATTATTTTTTAACAAGAAAAACATAAAATGCCTACAGATAGATTCTTGTTTACACATACTTGATTTGTGAAACAACGCCTTAATATCTAAAACTGTAGCGGTTGGCTCCACCTGTGAACAGAAACCTTGTTCATTTGAAACATTATATTCAATGTGCATATAAAAACAAGATATTTGCAAGGGTAGTCACACTGTTAAAAATAATTTTAATAGGATACAAAGGCAAAGAGATGGGTTTCTCAAAAAATATAATCCTTGATTGGAATATAGTTGGAATAGTTGGAATATACTATCAACATAGTAATTTCCTTTTCTTTATATATTTATTACACATTTTTAATGTTGACATATCTAAACTTCTCTGGTATAGAGTATGCCTGCTAATTGGTCTATAATACAGCCATGTTAAACAAGAAAAAGTTAGATGAGAGGGGAATTTTCAACCTTTAACTGAAACTTGACCTTAACAGAAGAAGTGTTAATAGCTTTATTTGATCACTGTGCTGGAATATAACCCCGTCAATTAAAAGTAGTAATGACTCGGTTCTGCTAAAACCTATGGCTAAAACTGTGACTAAAACTTAAAAAAAGAAAAAAGAAACTAGAAAGAAACATCTGACTTTATTACAAATTAATGGCTGCCTTTACTATTTTTAGAGCAGTGTGGCTTTAAAATTAACTGAAAAATAAAAAGTTAAAATCCCTAAAACTCTTTAAAAAGAATGAATTGAAAGGTGACAAACTGTAGTAATTAACACAGACATCTAGGCACGTTACATGCCATTTTACATGCCTTGCAGGAATTTGTAATTCTAATCAGATGTAACTTAATAGTTATGGCGAGGTCTACAGTATCTCTCTAAAATCATCATGTGAGGTATGGAGCACATGGACAAATCCACAATCCCCCCCAACACGTACCTTGTCCAGCAGTAGAAGTTTCTCTTTAGTTTTCATATCCAATATCTCCACCTCAAAATATACTATCCTTTTTGCCTTCTTGGGTGGTTTTGGCTTTGGCCTTGGCGTCGACTTCTTTTCGTTGTCAGTGCCGTTTGTACCCTTTGCCTCTAATGCAAGTGCGTCCATGACTCTGAAAACTTAATAAACCTCCCGGCGTGTTAAATGTGCCACAATGTGCCTTAAACCACTAGTTATCACCAGGCGGACAGCTCCCTCCACACAACTCCTAAGTTCAGCTGTGCACCGTGACTTCTTGCCTACAAATGTCCTTTCACTTTCACCACCAAAGACCAAGACCACCAAAGGCAAGTGTAAGGGAAGGAAAAACCTATAGACGGGGTGAGAGCTGCCTTCCCTGTTGGTCCGAGAGCCAAAAATGAGACCTCAATCCACTCCTCACCTGAAAAGCAGCCTGCCCTTAGCAAAGAGCCCCCCTACACACCACAAAATCCACTGAAGACGAAACTCGAGAGCCCCAAGAAATAATCCATAGCACGCCATTTACGAGGCTAAATATAAGTTTCCTGACTTGCTCTGCACGAGCTTAGTAACTTCAGTGAGCCACACAACCCTACTCAGTGACAGATCCTAACATGTTCTCATAAGACTCCAGACACAGCACCTATCCGCTCTGCTCCCCACACTCTAATACCACTACAGAACCCCTAGAAGCCCGATCCACGGGGGGAAAGACAGATCTCCACATACCAACATGGCCCCCTCCCCCAGACCACCTGTGTCCAGTGGGTGGTATTCTGTTTCCCTCTCTGACCTCCAAAACAATGACAAACATGCACATGATTTTGTGCCTATATCTTTCAATCATAGTATTATATACAGCATTATACTTATACTAGCATTATATTTGTAATTTACTGCATACTATATGATTAACATGCATAAACAATGTATAATCACAATTCTGTAGCCTACTAGTGAATATAATAGCTAGGCTATGTATGAAAGGAGCAATAATCAAGTGAGAAAACCAACACAAATGTTGGTTTATATAAAATCTCCATAAAGTGGAGATTAAACAAATAGCTGGTGAATAGAGGACAAACTATTTTGTCGATCTTGAACTGCTCATCAACACATAGGCATAGGCGTGGATTCTATTCTATTTATAATCAGCGGGAACAATCCATGGTCCCAGCGAACAGCAGACAAGCATCCCAGCACGTGCAACATATGCGAATATGAGTCTTGGCTGAGCTAAAAATCTTCTTCTAAACTTGATCCTACGTTGATATTTATAATCGCACATACTGCATAATAGCGGTAAGTGATATTTTTAGCCAACATCTGTGTCTGAAACGATAACACGTAGGTCTGATATCAAATCAGAGATATTTAGGCGAGCTTTAGCTCAGAGAAAAGCTAATCAGAGATAAAACGATCAGTGTTCTCGGTGATTCAAGTTAGGCGATTGACTTTATTTGTCACTCTTGTGAACAAATGTGATATTTGTCATGCATTCACTTCATTAACCCGATTAAATGTGATGTTTTTCGTGGGATTAGCATAGAAAAAACAACGAGGATTTTTCTTTTAAATGTTTGAGAATGTATATTTTAATAAAATAACCTAGTCATGGTCTTACTACATCACACTCAGCTGCATGCTGTCTAGCGAGTAGGGGGCGTGTTTTAAATTGAGTGACAGTAAAGAAGGCGGCACCTAGTGAGGAAATGGGCGTTTCACAACATTACACACATCAGCAGCAGCACCAGCCTCTTCCAGAAGTTTCCTCGCACAATTGGCCGTTTGGTGACCACATATTTTGGCCTCTGTTCTGGACGTATAGTAGGGCACAGTTTAATGCGGTGGAGTGTAGGTTTTATTGACGCTGTTGATTCGACAATTATTTCGAGATAGCGCAAGGGTGTTAGGATTGTAAAGTTCAAGTGGTAACCTTGGTACTTACTGTATATCCTGCTAGCGTTAGCTGGACTGACAGCTGCGGCGGCGAATGTTAATCTTAGCACACGACGTGCTATTTTTTGGCGTTGAACAACAACACTTGTGATGATTTTATGAAGCCTTGTAATTGACAGCGTATTGCAATGGGTAAGGATTATTACAAAGTGTTGGGAATAGCCAAAGGCGCCTCAGAAGACGAGATTAAAAAGGCGTACCGAAAGCAGGCCCTCCGTTATCACCCTGATAAAAACAAGTCAGCTGGAGCTGAGGATAAATTCAAAGAGATTGCTGAAGCCTACGATGTTCTTAGCGACGCCAAGAAAAAAGACATATATGACCGATTTGGAGAAGAAGGTAATTAGAAGTTGATTGCTTTCCCTGCACAGCACATGTGCCTATAGTGTTGATAACTTGTAACTTCAATATTTATGTTATAGCCTACTGTATATTACGTCCCCCTTATTTACAAATTTAGTGCATAAATTAGTCACACAATATTTTGGCAACTTTAGTTGTTCACCAAAAGCCAAAGGCTGGAAAGCGTGTGTCGCAATAGTTCTAGAACATACTGGAACACACTAGAACATCTCGCTAGAGAGAACTTAGTATACTTGTCTCATACTGCCTTTAGAAACAATTACATTTTCACATACTCTGTGTATATCATAGGAACCAGGCTTGGATAGTTTGAATTAATAAATTATATTTATAGCATCTATACTAAGACTATTTATTGTCTGATGTCTGAACATTTAAATGCTTACCATGTATCTTAACATATGGCATAACATATGCTTGTATGTATTTTCTTTCTGTACTTCCTCTAATAGGACTAAAGGGCTCCACAGGTGGCGGAGGAACAAACGGTCCAAGCTACAACTACACATTCCATGGGGACCCTCATGCAATGTTCGCTGAGTTCTTTGGTGGCCGTAGCCCGTTTGATCAGTTCTTCACACGGAATGGGGGTGATAACATGGACATTGATGACCCCTTTGCTGCATTTGCCATGGGCGGCATGGGTGGCATGGATGGGTTTCAGAGGCAATTTAAATCCCAGCCCGGCGGGCTCCACAGGGGCCGAGAGAAAAAGAAAGACCCGCCAGTGGTGCATGAACTGAAGGTGAGCCTGGAAGAAGTCTTTTCTGGCTGCTCCAAGAAAATGAAAATTTCTCGTAAGCGCTTGAATCCAGATGGCTGCACGGTGCGTAACGAGGACAAGATTCTTACAGTAGACATCAAGCGTGGCTGGAAGGAAGGGACCAAAATCACCTTCCCTAGGGAGGGGGATGAGACTTCCAATAACATTCCTGCAGATGTGGTGTTTGTGGTGAAGGATAAACCTCACCCGGTGTTCCGACGAGAGGGCTCGGATATAATTTACCCAGCAAAAGTATCTCTAAGAGACGTGAGTGAACTGAGATATCTATTGGACAATGAACATAGAGAACATAGTTTTATCAATCTTATTTTACATTAGAGGTGAAATGGTTTATACATTAGCCTAACCAATCCCCCCCAAAATAATCTAAGTTTATCAAAACTTTATCAAAGTGTAAAAGTGTACCATGTACCATGGTACCGTGTACCATGTACATGGCACATGCATGTGCCATGTACAACTTCACCAAAATCTGACTTGTGTTTAAAGCATGTTTTTGAGAAGTGAATGGCAGATGAAAATACTGATCCGGTCAGTGAACATCATCGTGAGGACCGAACAGAAGTTCATTTTCGTTTTAAACTATTTACTGTACGCATGCCTGTTTAGGTTCACATACTGTAACTTGTCATAAGCATGTACAAACGTTTTGTACCTTATTTTATTCCCATTTATGTTCCAAATTAATCGCTAGATTAATCTAATAAGAGAAAGAAGTCATCTATAGATGAATTTATTGTAAAAAGAATCATCAGCTGCCTGACCTAATTATCATTGGATTGAGAAACCACTAGGCCTAATAAAGGAATGTTGGATTGATAACAAAATGTAATCAGTAAATATTGTTTGTTAATCAATCTGTGTATCTCTCTGCTGTTCATCTCTCTCCAACAGGCACTGTGTGGATGCACAGTCAGTGCTCCCACGCTGGACGGCAGGACTGTCACTGTGACCTCCAGAGATGTAGTTAAACCTGGAATGAAGAAGCGTATAGTGGGAGAGGGGCTGCCCCTGTCCAAATGTCCTGAGAAGAGGGGTGACATGGTCCTAGACTTTACAGTGAAGTTCCCTGACAAGCTGGCCCAAAGTACTCGTGATGCATTGAGTCAGATCCTCCCACCATGAATTATGTTGTACAGATGAAATGAAATATCCATATAACAATATAACAACCAGGATAGCCAGTTCATATTGCTTGTATCCAGTTTAAATTAATTTTGATTACTAAAACTATATTTTTACAAGTCTGCACAGTGGGAAACTGACAGCAATAACAATACCTCTCGGTGTGGGTTCAGCTTGGGTTCTGTCACAGTATTTAGCGCAAGTCTGTCTCAGTAGTAGCATGCTTGTTAAAACCAAGGGTTCTTGTTGTGGTTTGGCTTCCAAGTGGCGTTGCAAATGATAGTGGTGCAGGTTGTCAGTGTGTTCAGCCAACCTTGCTGATGAATGTTGAACTGAACATTTGATTAAGGTCCCTGATTTTAGAACAATCAATTTAGGCCTTAAATAGTTAAATGCATCAAAGGCAATGGTTTGAGGAAAACAACTTTTTAACAATACCTCAGGTGCAGTGAGACAAGCTGTAATGTAGCTATACCTATTTTATTTCTTAACAGTACTTGTTTTGGGGACTACTAATTCTATGCAGTGACATACAGCATATGTGAGACCGAAAAATTGGGTGGAATATTGTTATGGTTTTGTGCCAATAACAGTGTAATACCATGTGTGTGTGAGGGTTATAAAATTGTATGCGTGTAGCCTAATATGTGTAATTAACAGCATCTTATGTTATTGATTTCAGTGTTACACCTTGCATTTGCTTAAGATGCACCCCCATCATACTCGTATTCCCATTAAGGGAATTTTACACTCTCAATTTCTTGGTTTGCTTTGACTGATGTATTTATTAAAAGCCAGCATATACATATTTTTAATCCATAGTATTGGATTGGACTGTCTATTCCAATATACTACCAGGCTAAATCATTTACAGCCTTTCTTTAAATATTTTAGCATTAGATTATTTATATATAGTAGTTACCATTCGGTGGCTTCATCTGGTCTAATTTTCAACCAGTAAATACAAACTTCAAATTTCAAATTCTGCAAATATTTCTTATTTGCAGAATTATTATTTCTTAACAGTAAAAATAATAACTACCTTACATTTGTGTGTGTGTGTGTGTGTATATATATATATATATCTATATATATATATATATATATATAATATATCTATATCTATATATCTCTATAGCTAT
>JAOEHI010052960.1:0-15864 GCA_025447815.1 Percopsis transmontana | reverse complement strand
CCCCCCCCCCCCCCCCCCCCCCCCCCCCCCCCCCCCCCCCCCCCCCCCCCCCCCCCCCCCCCCCCCCCCGGCCCGGGAGACACGGGAGTCAGTTACCGTGGAAACAAAGGGACTCGGGGAATGAGAGACGAGGGGTAGGGGTGGGAGGGGGTAGGCGGGCTGGGTGTGCCAGCCGGCGAGGTCGAGAGCAGAAATAGCAACGCTCTGACAAGACTGTCCTCCTCCTATTCCACCTCCTCCTCCTTCTCTACCACATCCTCTTTTTTCCCTCCCCTCCTGTTTCCCAGCCCCACAGGCAACCAGCTGTAGCTCTCTCTATCTCTCTCTCTCTCTCAGCTGACGTTCAACAAGCTGTGACCTAGAGGAGGAGAGCTTAGGATGACCTTGATGATGTCTTTTTGCCTGCTTCCAGAGCCAGATCGAATTTCCATGATTTCAACTGATGAGTTGTTTTTTAATATATATTTAGGAAGTGTTCCATTTGCTCTTGTGTTACAATTTGGTATCTTCAGGTTCACCTCAACTGTCTAAGCATGACAGTATGTGTTAATTTCCAGATGGCTGAGTTTAAAAAAAGGCACACCCAGTGAGAATAATTTAACAACCTCAGAGCTCACATCGCTGAGCTGAAGATAGAGCTAAGACAGCCCACGTAAAAATGCCTGTCATTCAAACTGGGGTGCTTTTATTACTGAAAGGGCAAACAATCTTTACAATTGTTTGAATAAGTGACGATTTGTTGTACCGGATGTCATCAGATAAATGTAATATTAGACGAAGGGCACTCTAATTGAACAAATTAAAAAATGTATCCTATTTTACTTATTCATGAAAGAAGGCTACGCAACACCTGAAGTTGTACTTAGGCTTTGTTTACATCTAATTTGACTGAAACTGTAACCAGCCGCCTCCTGTATCGATTAGTATCTCCACTGTACTGTGGAGGAAAATTTTGGCCCACTCCAGCACACTTCAACTACATGACATCTGTGTGTTTTCAAGCACAAACTGCTGATTGCTGTTGCTGTCGCAATATCTCAAGCCATTGGAACTTCTTGCTCATAGTCCCATGTAGACTTCATAACATTGTCTTGTCACGTGACACAGCTGCCCTTCCACCTCAGTTCAGACCGATGGCCCGCCATTCTCCTTTAGATCTGAGTGATAAAGGGCAGAGTTTATGTTTCTCAGATGAAGGCAAGGCATCTGGCTGGAGCAACGTATCTCCAAACCACCATGCTTGTCCAATGGCTTGCTTACTGTGAAAGACAGTGTTTGGTTTTGCTCTAGAACCCTTGGGCATGAAGTGACCCTGTGGGCTGTCGTAACAGGTTTGTGACTGTCTGACTTATGATTGTTTCCTGAGGTCAATAGGAGAGGGCCTGATAGTCCTTTTGCGAATTGTATTTGTTGACTCTGTGTTCCGCTTAATTTGTGCTGCTGTGGTTTGTGTAGATGCTCGTCTGCCAGTTAATGAGAATGAATTGTCCAGCTGAGGTAATTATGTGTCTGCTTGCTGTTCTGTACGGTTGAACATTATTGAAGAAGCAGATTCATTATTTGACATGAAATGGCATTTAGTATGGCAGATTTATTATCAAGTATAAGCAAAAATTGTATTTATAATATGTGAAGCAGTATAGTAAGAAAAAAGTACCAATACCATTCATTTAATATTCCTCAGGATGCTAACACCAAATACACAGATTTAGGAGAATTTAAGTAGATTGAATTAATTTAATTGAAGGGTTTAAACTTGGCAGTATACATTTTTGATTCACTCCTACGCTTGGTTTGTGTAAGCGTTGGAGAGAGTAGGTGCTAGGAGGAAAAGCAGCTAAGGAGCGGTTTCACACTCGTGGACTTTAATAATGATTGCCGCCTTACAGGCGTTCAAAGTGATGGCGTGGCCATAAGCAGAACCACAAACAAAGACAATGACCAACGGCAGGTTACACCGTCGGCCATGGTCTTTGTTTGTAACTTAAATAAAAGTTCAAAATAACCCGCAGGTGTGTTTAATGAGCTGCACACTGTGCAGGTGTGCAGCAGTGAGGAGTGCGCCGAGGCCAGCGCACCCCGGTAGTGACAGTTTACCTCCATTTCTTCTGTTTAAAAATGGTGACACTCTCACTAGTGGTTTCTAGGATTCAATTCTAGGCCAGACAGCTTTTGTATTTGTCTCCCGACAAGTGCCTTACGTCTTCTGTGTATTTAAGTGCCAGTGTCTCATTTTTAAAGGCACTAATTACTGTTGAATAACTTCATTTGTCCCGCGAGCCACCTTTGTGTCATGACCCACTCTGCTCCGGCTCAGAACGGTTGTATAATGCCTATTGGTCCCAAAAGAAACAACATGATCTCTGTCTCCCATGCTGTCCGTCCCTTTCTCCCTCTTCCCCTGTCTTTTCTCTGTGTCCCTCTCTGCGGGTACAGTTGGATTGTTTATGGAGGATTATATAATGCAGTTCATTAATTCTTTTTAACAAGCTGCACTTTCCATTTTATCAGAGGCCGCCGGTGTCTTCTCTGTGTGTGTGTGTTTGCGTGGGTGTGTGTGTGTTGCGTTTGTGTGCGACTGTGTGTCTGTGAGTGTGTGTAAAAGAAAACTTGGTGTACACGCTACATTATGTCATGTACTGTGACCAGCATAGAGTATATTTAAGATACAGTATACAGCCATTTATTTGAGCAAGATTGAGTCTGAGAAGACTCAATCAGAAAACTGGGCCAAAACAACTCTAGTGAAATTCTAGGGCTACTGCCAACTTTATATTGGACTCTTAAAGTAGCCCAACTGTCACTAAGCCCACATGACAATTTGAGTAACCCGTGTATTTCACCCTCTCCCGCTGAACAGACAGTTAAAAAGTTTTCAAAGATTGACCGGGAGGCAAGCGTGTGTGTTTGTGTTACAGAAAACAGGGAGATTGGCCCTGTACTGCCATACACACACATGATGTGATTAGGGACAGCGCCAGCAGTAGGACCACCGAGAGAGAGGCAGACACGGTCCGGGCCAACAGTGGTGAACACAAATGAAGGACAAATGAAGGACAGAAGAGCAGTTAGATAAGAGAGATACAGTATGTGGTGAAAGAGAACAGCACAGCACCACAACGAGCTAATCTATTAGGGGTGGGTGTTCCATAGAGTCGCATGGCAGAGTTTAATGCTTTATTTATCCATCCGCCTGTCTCAATATTCATCGGCCCATCTCTCGGTCTAGTTCACAGTGGCGATTTAGCATTGATTTATGTGCGAATGTGTGTGATTGCAGTTGTGTGTTTGTTTCACGGGGGGCTAGACACGGTCGTAGACATATTTCACTCCCAACGAATGGGGGAATATTTAAGACTGTCACGTGACTCTGTGATGTCAGAGAGAGAGAGAAGGAGAGAGAGAGAGAGAAAGCAGAGAGAGCGAGCAAGGTGCAATTTATCCCCACAGCTGATCCATGCAGCGCTCAGAGACGAGCAGCAACCGTGCAGACACACACCAATTCACTTTCGTGCACATTTGAAGTACACGCACATGTACACATGCAGCGCACACGTAGGCACACAGCAACACGCACAGACACGCAGCTTGTGAGCCTCGCCGTCAAAGCAAGGGGGAATTGTTTTCTCTACTTGTAGAGCTCCTGGCACTTTGGATATTGAGGACATTTCTGCTTCCTGGGGACAAGAGGACATTTTTTAGAGACCAAGGAAAAGAGGGAAGGAAAGGAACAAGACAAAGGTAAAAGACAGAAAGCGTAAGAGTGAAAAAAAGAGAGCGGCGAGCGAAATCCAAGCGGAAAATATCAAATTCAGAGAATAAAGGAAGAATAGGAGCTAACAGAAAGAGGAACGAGGGGCAGAGAGATCTAGATAAATACAGAGAGAGCGAGGAGAGAATGTCCTTTCTCTCAGGTTCACCCTGCCAGCAGCCGGGTGGCATCATTAGCGGCGTTGCCAGCGGCAGAGACAGCCGCGGGTACCAACAGAGCCCAGCCGGGAATCAACAGCAGCAGCCTCCCAGTAACTTCACTGGTGCAAGCTTGTCCCCTGAACCCTCGCCCACCTCTCCAGGGCCTACCTGGCACAGAAACTGGTACTCCCAAGGCCAGATGGCTGGTAAGCACCAGGGCACGCCGCAAGCACTCGGGGAGCAGGGCGGCACTGCCACCCAGGGGGGCTCTAAGACGGAGGAGGGGGTGAAATTGGGTCACAGCTATAACGAGAGGATGCCCGCTACACCGAGTGGGATGCCCGGCTTCAACATGCCATTTCTTAAGACGGAGGAAGAGGATTTGAATGGGAGGATGCCGGCGATGGCAGGGGCGTTGGGAAGTGCAGGACAAAGCCCCAACAGTCCATTTGGTTCCACGTTGTCCTCTTCCTCGCCCTCCCCTGCAATCTCACCAGGGAAACCCATCATAACTCCCACTCTGGACCCTGTGCCTTCTTTGGTCCTCAACCACGAGCAAAATCGCGAGTCAAACCCGAGCTTAGCAGAACAACCTTGGAGTCCTCCTAACCCAGATTGGACCTCTGTAAAGATGGAGGGCAGTGATCGAGTTTACATCCAGGAATCTCCGTGCCCTGCCAACATCTATGGTTCTCCTCTATCCTCAAAGCAGGCTTTGGGACTTGGGAATAGCGGCACACAGAGCTACTCTCTCTCTGGAAGTCTCAGCAATAAAGAACCCAACACTAATACGTCTGCAAAACCTCACACAGCTCAACTTCACAGTAAACATTCAGCTGTGGGTCCACTGAAGGGAACTCAGAACATAAGTCCTGTTGGGGGCCAAATAGGGGTGGTGCCTTGCTCTCCACTTAAGGCTACATCGTCTATAAGTCCTGCTTCGGCGCTGTCACCCAAGCATGTGTCTACCTCACTGAGAGCTACAACCAAGTTGGAAAGTGGGGTTGAAAATAACAACATAGGAGAAGACCGCGACCATGGTAAACCACCGAGGATGGAGTCCTGTCTTTCGCCCAATGGAAACCTGGCAGACAACAGGTCTAGCGCTAAACCGGAATCACGCATTACGTTAAATCAAGACTTGACAACTGGCCAGCGCAGCGCACAGACTGAACTGCCGCAACGGACCACTGTGAGGCGAGCCATGTCGGACTGCTCACATTTGGCGGTTCCCACGCTAATGGCCGAAACCTACCCTACTAATGTAGCGGGCTCACCCCTAATGATGACCAATGTACCAAATTTTAACCCTTCAGGAATGACGGTTCCTTCCCGGCCCCCCCACCCGCACGTTGCCGTTCGCCGCTCACTCACCGTTACAGACGACAGAGGAGCTATGGCCTCCATGATGTCATCCCAGCTGATGATGCCGATTGCGCTGCCATCCTCCCCTCCACCCAAAAGGCACCACGGAAGCTGTGAGACAAGCGTCCTTCTTCCTGTCCCACCCTCCGCCATCCCGTCCTTAAACTGTTGCCAGGGCAGTAAGCCAGACACTGCTGGTAGGTATTTACATCATTGAGTGTTCCCAAAATTCCCCAAAAAGTGGAAACACCGATGGATGGACCGTAAACACCTTTTCCCCATTTTCCATATTCTGTTTGTTGAAAAGTGTGGTTTGAAATGTCAGCTTAGTGTCCGTAGATGTTTAGTTGCATACAAGGTAATGAGATGTTGTGGGTTGTTTGACTATTGAACCTGACATTGGCATTGGTAGAGTTGTGTGTTGCCTTTGCTGGATGTACCAACTCCAATTTCTAACAATTTCCAAGTTTGTTATTAATGCACAACCATGTGTGTGGATCAAGGTTGAATAATTAGAAAGGTTGATATTTAAATATTTAATATATCTATCTATCTATCTATCTATCTATCTATCTATCTATCTATCTATCTATCTATCTATCTATCTATCTATCTATCTCTCTATCTGTCTGTCTGTCTTGGGTTTTACTCAGTAGCTGGGAGGGAAAGGCGAGGACATTTATTACAGACTGACTCTGCCTGTATTCAAATATAGAGCAGCTATTTATGGAACCTGTGTGTGTGTGTGTGTGTGTGTGCGTGTGCACTCAGATGAAGCTCTTGCAGTGATGTGAATCTTATACATTTTATAGACGCACACACCCAGACAGGAAAAGAAGCCAGCAAGTCTGGAGCCTACGCACGTACGCTGTCCGAGGGGACACACAAATTCACAGACAAACGTACAAACACAATCAAGTGCAGTTCATCAAATGACCCACATAACCATGAGCAGATACAGATTAGTACACATAGCATCACAGTTCTGACTGACAGTAATTGCACAATACAGTCTGCATTACATCTTACATCAAGCTCTTTTCGGAATTTAGATTATTAGTTTCTATACAGACACTTCCCATTGGATTTGATTTTGTGATTGTTAAGAGCACTCGAGGGATCTTAACCTAGCATGTAATCAGTTTCTGTGTAAATACAAGCATGTTCTGTCTCCATCTGTTTTTCTATTGATTGGCCTGGCTGTAAGGTATTTTGCTAAAGCTTTTGTGTGCTACCGTGTTTTTCTGTCTGTACATATGCATGCAGATGAGAAACTGATTCAATGATAAAGGGAATGCAGTGACATCTGGAGTTATCAAGGGCGCCTGCATTAGGATAGCATTACTAGCTCCATGTTTCTGTAAGTTAGTCATGCTTTAGTTCATATGACAGCTTTCCTATGCTGCTCTCCTATTTAACCCCCCCCCCCACCCTCCACCTTCCACCTTCCACACCATCTCCTTCTCTGTTTCGCTCTCTCACAAAAACACAGCTGGTTGCCAGCTGCAGTGGATGGTGGGGTGGTATATGACGGCTACTGTGTGTGCTCAGCCGGTAGTGGCATCGTAGATGACTCATCTCGCTGGTGTTGCAATGGTGGAATGACACTATGAACACTGGTGTGACCTAAAATAGACTGGCTTTGGTCAGTGATGCAGTGACTGGCCAGCGCCAACAACAGTAATAACAGTATAATGTAAAACAGTCTACATGAGCTATAGTTTCATGACCCACATGGAAAATAAAAATAATTTCATCACAAACTGAAAAAAACAGTGACAAAATCTGTGGGTTCTGACAGGAATACATTGAATAGAATAGAATACAAATTATGAATAATAAATGTGCTGGAGAGGATAAAAACCTGGTAGCATTTATAGTATCCCTAGATAAGAGGAGGAGATACCATGTTGATGGAATATACTGTAGGATAGGACCTAGTATGGAGCCCTGGGGAACTCCACAGTAGATTTTGGATTGAAACATAGCAAAACTACTTTAGAGGACATGTGCCAACTGCTTAAATCATTATAAAAGAATTACAAATGTAACTAAAAGAGAGACTTTCTCAAGAGGTTATATTAAAATGGTTTAACTACTTAAATCAGTAAAAGTCACAGTTAATATTCAAATTCAAAATCTTAAATATTTGATTGACTATTATATAAACCGAGAAATCACAAAGACCACATGATCTGATTCTGAGCACAAACCAATCTTTAGCAGATGAGGAAATGAGGGGACTACAGGCCAGTGCCTATCCAGGCCTGCAGTGTCACTGTTATATAAGAGATGTCATCCTGGCCACAATGAGTGTCTGTCTGTCTTTCTAGCCAAAGCCGAGCTTTTCTAAACCAGTGCCGCCTCCCCCTCTCACATCTTTACCCCATATACCCATATACTGTATCACCATCTGCCATTTCTTGTTCTTTTGTGTCTCAGTTGGGATCTTTACAATTTCAATTACAATTACATAACTTGGCAGATGTTCTAAGTAGCAGGTAGGGGTTTGGCATCTTGCTTAAGGATGCTCACGGGTAGATTAGGCATGTCGGGGATCGACCTTTCGGCTGGGAGTCAATCAGCCTAACGACTAACCTATCCTATGGTAAATACATGGAAATAGAAAAAAATATTTAATACGTTGCTCTTGTTGTTTCAGTGAAATCGGACAGGGACAAGCAGGGGAAGATGGACACAATGTCCAACAAGACAGAGAACACGGACACCTCCAACAAGAGAGAGGAGCAGCAGAAGAAGACCGGCAACGGCCAGGATACGAAATCCGAGAAGTTCCTCAAGGATGAGGAAAAGATAGAGAAGGCAGAAAAGAACGAGAAAGCAGAGAAGGGGGACAAGCCGGAAAAGGCAGACAAAGATGAAAAGAAGGAAGAGAAGGGAGGGAAAGGAACGGCCACTAAGGACAAGGATCTGGCCAGCCCAGACAGCAAGAGCAAGGTGGGTCTCTCACACACACACACACACACACACACACATAACTAAGCGTGCATGTGGTTCTACAAGGCTGTCAAGGCTGTGATGTTCACCTGTATGTGTAAGATGCTGGATGTGGCTGTGTGTGTGTGTGAGAGAGAGTTGAACTTTCCATAACACATGTTCATTTTTGAGTGCTGTACAGTATCTAGGCTTTGAGGCCCACAATGTTATGATTTATCACTTATGAATCTTTTAATAGCTTCTTATAAATGTGTGATTTACTGTAATTTATGATCGATCTATCTTTGTGATTTATCTCATACTAATTTTTTTGTTCCCTTTTTTGCTTACTGCTGCCATTTCATGCTGTCTATGATGGGTTGCAATTAGTGATTCCCTCTTCCATTTGAAATCATATTTCTGTGTTTCTGTCTACCTGTGTTTTTGTGACTTCATCACCAGCCTGACGCGGGGCCAACCAAACCAAACGCGGCCAAATCCCGCCCAGCCACTCTCTCCACCAATGGTGAGGCCGGCTCAGCCAAACGCCCTTCCCCCACCACAGCCTCAGCTAATAAAAAAAGCCCCGCAACCAAGGAAACCACTCCCACTGCTCCTAAGCGGTCGCCAGAAGCAACAGGCCCGGCCAAGAACACCAAGGTACGGCAGACACACACACACATAAAAGGCAAATGTTGTTCAGTAAAGAAGGCCTGTGAGCACAGGGACAGACATGGGGCGGGGAGTCCCTGTATTGTATTGGAAAACGCTCTCCCTGCTATCAGTAGCTGCTACTGAGGTGTCCTTCAGCAATGCACTTAAGCTCCAATGGTTTATGGGGGTGCTACGTACCGGTAGCTGCCTGTAGAAGTTGCTGTTCGCATGGGCACAAACACACACACCTCAGGCTGCTTCTGTTCCGTTGTTTCATAGGTTCCGGAGAACGGTGCGGCCGAGAAACGTCCACCTGTGCCCAAGGCCACGCCCACTCCGCGTGCACCTGCCAATAAGAATGGCTCCTCAGCTAACATTACCAACAAACCCACAGGTACATACTGCCAGCAAATACACACACACACACACACACACAGACACTGAGATGCTGTTGCATATTTTATATAAATGATTTTTATATTATATTACAAAAGATTTATAAAAACATGCAATTACATATATATACACACACAGTATACTGTGCTTAATATGAGTTCAAGGGTTAGTAAATATATTAAAAATGAAGCAGTATTTATTTTCTGTCATGTCTAGACAAAAATATAGGCTAGCCAGTGCTTTATGCCTGACCATAATATCCTGACCTAGATTCATGGTGCAGTCAGTTACAGTCGGCAACAGGCTAACAGCATTTGTGCCATATGCTACCACTCATCTGATTTGTATTCTTTGCCACAAGGGGTGTTTAGCGGCCTTTGCAAGTAAGCCATGACTAACTGTTAGAGGAGGGTTAGTCCGATTTTTTGCTTTTTGTATTTTTCGCTACACCTAGGGGAACATGACTCATCCATTTCACTGTTTCGTTTTATTTGTTATTTTTCTGTATTCTCAGCTATTTATTTTTCTGATGTTCAGTACTGCCGTTCTAATAAACACTGCACAGAACTACAGAATTCTTCAAATAAGACAATATTAATAGGGGCAATCTGAGATTATTTTGAGGCCGTGAGAGAAACAACGCTGTTTTGGTCTGAAACACGAGGATGCAAGTAACCCCTCCCGTACCTGAAAAACACGAAAACGCACCCAACCTTTCCCCCACCTGAAAACTCAGCGTGTTGCCATTTTCATACTATAATTCCAACTTCTGCAATCTGCAAATGTAAATGCAATGCAGGTTTACGGTGTCATTACAGTTTGCAGCCTTAAATGCATCGCAGGCTTTCACTGTCAAACAGTGAATTCAGATATTAACTGACTACCCTCCTTACAGCTAGCAAGAATGACAAGACTGATAAGACAGGAGAGGCCAAGAAACCAAGCACACCCAAGACTCCAGGTAACATCAACTTATCCGCTCTTACTGGATAGACAGTGGCAAAGGTAGGCTGGCAATTCTAGTTCAAGTTCAGTAATTCCCCCTCTTCCTTTTTAAGTCCCCCGTTCCCGCCCAGCCTCCACCAGCACTCCGACCCCCTCAGCTGCTCCGGCCAACGGCGATGGCCCCACCACTCACCGTCGCCGCACCATCACCAAACCCCCCGTCCCCAAACAGACCCCCCTGGAGAAGAAGCCGGCGGTGCCCCGCGCGCCACGAACCCCGCGGCCCATCAACACCCCGACACCGGACCTGAAAAATGTCCGCTCCAAGATCGGATCCACCGACAACATTAAGTACCAGCCCGGTGGAGGCAAGGTAGGAGTTGTGCCCGTCTTGAAGCAGAACCAGCTCTAGTCTGGATCCAGCCCCATCAGTCGCAACCACAGTTACCTAGTCAAATGATTATTCAATAAACATGGTTCTCCAAAAGTGGCATCTATGAATTATGGGACTGGAAACCAGGCTAAGCTAGGCTAGCTTTAGAGAACAAAGCGCCGCATGTCTTATATCATTGAGTGATAAACGTCGCAATGGTTATTTGTAAGAATGCATCTGTTTGCAGCCATCTGTCTATTTCTTTCTACTTATCTCTTTAAATCCACTTCAGTAGACTTCACGATAACAACAGAATAGTATTCTCTCTGCGTGTCTGCATCCTGCCATCTCATCTTTCACTGTCATCCTGTCGGCTGTTCCTGTTTACCTCACAGCCTGCCACACTCACACATACAGTACATGTTCATAGCTGCAATGACCAGCCTCCCGGCCTTTCTATCACTGTCACAACCCTGCACTGCAAGGCTTAGATTGACAAGGGCCAGACATCTTGATGTGTTATCCCTGTTCCTTCACATTAGACAATTGACATTGTCTTGGGGAAATGTTGTTTGTCTTTTTTAAATCACAAACATTTGCTCTCATCTCTCTTGCAATTTGATAAAAAGTCTTAATACAAATGGCCCCTTGTTACCAACTGCTGTTTCTGCATTTTGCCAAACTATATTACCTACAGTACTTTATATATGCTTCAAACTAAATGATGTTGTAGCAATACGTGATTGCATCATATATTACTATGGTTAGCTTCATTACCTGTTCTTCCACTTTCATTTAATTTTCCATTCATTTAGTATCCTGGCTCCCATTTTTTTCTGTTCTTTTTTTTCTACTGTAGTCCTTAGCATTGCTCGGCATATTCACTTGATTGTTTATCAAGTGTACATTATGGTGGTGTATTATTTAAATGAAAAGTGTTATCGTCCTCCTGATGTGAAGCTTTGGTATACCTGTATGAAAAGATAAGAGTTCATTTTTCTTTGGCTGGTTATACTACAAGACAGCTTTTCTAGTATGCTTGGATTTATAGGTTTATGTCATCTCCATTATTCATACAGAACCATACCCTGACTATATCTCACACAGTGTCAAACCTTCAGTAGCTTCCTTATCTCAATATAAATCCACATGATGGCGTCACTGATATAAATAATATTTTTTGGTCCTTCTACCTGATGACTTCCATTGTTTCTTAAAAAAGTACTTCTGAAGCTGTTCAACATCTGTATTTGATTTATTATAACTATAAATATATACCAGATCCTTTAACTGTGGGGTATATTAATTTTAAATGCCTCTCATGGACAGTTTTTTATGATATACACCCTCAATGCAGTTGTATTTGCTTGGTTACTGTAATCCCACATATCCATGTTGGTTTTCATGCCCTCCACTTCGTGCGTGTGGTTGGTTGGAGGCTGTATTGACTGCGGGGTTGTTTTCTCCCCAGGTCTCCTCCACCCAGAACAACAAGACATCTGACACCTCCACCCCAGCCGCCAAAGCCAGAGTGAGTCCCACCCATCTACACCCTAACGCACCTATATACATCCACCCACCGTCTATCTACATTTACCCATGGCACCAATTTGTAGGAAGCCTGTGTTTCACAGGGATCATGCCAGTCTGTTGCTATGGTGAATCGTTAGGATCCTCATCATGTTTACACGCTCAGCCATACAGTTTAATACACCTTAACACCAGTAACAACCTCCATTTCGTTGTATGTACAGGTATCATAGACTGCATTCACCATTAAGGCTGCCTCACCCATACTGGAACCATATTAGATCCTCACAACCATACCCACAAACACAAGTCATCCTCACCACCAAAGCCAGAGAAAGCCCATAATGTTTGCACCCTATCACAGGTACCCCCATTTACTTGATACCAGCTCAATATCTTAATTCATCCGAGCTTTATCACCCTTATACACTTCTGTCTGCCTGTCTCCACACTTAACTACTGTACTTTAAAACGTTTCAACCTGGACCTCATTTGCCTAATTTTCAACCCTAGACTTGCTCACCTCGCCTACACTGCAATGACTCAGGGCATGCTGATGGCTCACAGATAATCACAAACAATCACAGAATCACCCAAAACATGGGTCATTGTCTACTGTTGCTAACCCTCTCTGTGCGCTGACCCCAATCTAGTGTAGAGATAGGCCCATGGACACAGACTGCACATTGTTTTAATCCACCCCAATAACAGCAGCCATGCCTGCAGTCACAGACCTTAGCCTACACACCCAGCAAGCCAATGCAGTGCTTTATTGTAAATAAATCAACACCAGGATGGCTCATGGGTAAACATAAAAATATTAAACACATTTTCATCTAGGAATGAGTTACACCTCAATACAGCTTATAATAAATTCATGCACACCTTTATCCCTATTCACACATACTGTTATATTCCACTTTTGTTGTGTGCTTCAGATTTTTGTTCTCTGTTGTCATGCTCTGCCTTTGACACAGTATTAAAAGCTGTGAAAAAGTTGCCTGGGGACCGAGAAATGGGGGGCATGGGGAATTTTAATAGCATCCAAAGGGATCAACTTGTCAAAAACCCGTTTTAACATCAGTAATTGGTAGTGTGCAGTTCCAAATTTGAAGTTGGATGTAGCCATATAAGCCATTTTGTGGCTCACAAAAAGGAATTCAGTGCTAATTCACCCACTAAAGCATCGAATGGAATCGCTAACATTGCTCATTGTACACGAGGAGGCACGACTATCCATGAATTTCCGGCTCGTTGTGATCCTTGCTTCAAAGACGCTCTACTGGAAAGACAGAGAACAAGAAATACGCCCCTTTGAGTGACCTGGACTCTGCTCATGAGCTTCTGCTTGTATGTTTGTTTGTGTGTGTGTGGGGGGTGGGGGGGGTGGGGGGGGCGGTGTGCATGTGAACAGTGCAGTGAGTCATCCCTTGTTGGTGCCACCTGCGTCATCACACATTATCCAGGAGAGAGAGAGAGAGAGAGTGATATGAAGAAAGGGTGGAGGGAGAAAGAAAGTGAGAATTGGGGAGGGATGTGACGCAATTGCTACAAGGCTTTTGAAAGCATATGTAAGGCTACAATATTACTATTAATAAAATAGATATTGAAAAACAACGCTGTGGCGATGAGTTACACACTCCTTATTCTTGCAGGTGTATTAACAACTAAAGGGATATTTCAGGATATTTAGTGTATATTCTCCATTTATCTGTGATGTTTCTAATTGGTAATATTATATTTTGCAATTCCATTGTTGGTTCTTGTATTTCTTGTATTAATTGTATTATATTTGCTTTAAGTATACTGTTAATTGCATTTAATGATACACCAACCCCACAGAACGGTTTGGGGTGCCACTGTCCTATTCGGTTCCTAATCCCCCACCCCTACTGAAATAGGTTCCATTAATTGATGTTTTTGTCCATCTGCCACAAGCAGGAGGGTGGGGTGGTGGTTGTGGCTTTGATCAGGGCATGAGTTCAATTCATTGATACACGCATTAACCTACACTACCACTGGGGGTAGTCACAAGGGTAGTAGTGAATCACCAGGGTGTAAATCTCCCCAGCCAAGCAATTTTACCAACAGCTCTGGTGTATTTTGTTTTATCTGGAGCAGATATTTCCCATTTGTATGATGTGTATGATGTACTATTTGTCTTATGCACATGGCCCATTTGAAGTATCTAAAAATGTGATAGTGTGAGATATCTAAATGAGGCATGCTCACATTTCCCCATTGTCAGAAAATTTGCATCACAGTCGATCTGGATCACAATATCGGAACAACCCCAGATTTGTCTGCAGTACTCTGTTGTCCCTGTATTTAATCTCCTTTACATTTTGTCCTGTTGAATTTTTCTACCTCTGTTATTTGGAAGAGCTCTGCTTTATCATACTGTACAATGGGATTATTTCTCTTAATTAATGGTCATAGTTTTACTGTAGTACATGTTTTAACTTTTAGTTTTCCAAAATACTGCACTGTATCCTAATCTAGTAACGCACGCTGCTTTACTTTTATTTCATATTCTTTTCACCCTACATTTTGGCCTTACTGTACGTTGACCTATAGCTTAATTTGTTGCTTCTAATTTCTCTGAGAGGATCAAATCTGCAGTTTCATAAAATCCACATTTTAAGCAATATTAACAATAATATTTATAACATCACGTTATGTGATGTCCAATAATAGATCAAAGCGCTCTGCTTTGAATGCAATTAATTTAAACAATTGATTGCTACTACATGACAGTAGCTCTTCCAAATGTACTACTCTATTCTCCTGTTAACTTTAGCTGCTGGCTGATATGCTATTTTCTGTCACACTCTTTTCTGTCTGTCTGTCTGCATGTCTGCCATGTCTACCTTCTATCTTCCTTTTTTTTTTTGTTGCTTGCACACCTGTCTGTCTGTCTGCCTGTCTGTGTGTAGGTTCAGATAGTGCACAAAAAGTTGGACTTCAGCCATATCACGTCCCGCTGTGGCTCCAAGGACAATATTAAACATGTCCCTGGAGGGGGCAACGTAAGTACTGCTAAGACTGGAAGCGGAATCTGGTGGATGCACTTGGCAATATTTTGTTCCAGCCCCAGTTTGCTTGTCCTAAAATTTAGATGCATAAAAACTTCAGCAACAAAAGTAATAATATACATTAATAAGAAAAAAACGACCCTGAACCTTCACAAAAACATGAATGTTATGAAGGCATAGCTTTACATTTAATAAAGATAATTATAGGGGGGAAATGAACCATGAGACTTTTATTACTTTTGTTACTTTTTGTGAGATTGTCCTTTTAGGACAAGCCTAGTTGCTATTATATTGTATGAGCTAGTTTTTTTTTCTTTTATCTTGTCTATAAATGGGCCAGGTGCATAATATATGTGATCTGTAAGCCCCCAACACTAACCTTGTCTTCCACTGTCTATTAGCTGTAGCAGCAGTTCACACACTGTGGGTCAGGACCCCCTGAGCGGTCGCAGGATGCTTTTGGGGGGGGGGGGGTTCGCAAGATATTTTTCAAAATTACATAAATACTGTACATAAAATCAAAATCAAAATTTACAATTCTTGATTCAGAATTTTTATTCAAGGTTGTTTATATTGTATTATGCCAAATGTTTACATATTGTTTATTCTATGTATTATGCTTGGCTATCAAAAGCAGTGATTCATGGGGGGGGGGGGGGGGGGGGGGGGGGGGGGGGGGGGGGGGGGGGGGGGGGGGGGGGGGGGGGGGGGGGGGGG
>JAOEHI010052959.1:0-15865 GCA_025447815.1 Percopsis transmontana | reverse complement strand
GTGTGTGTGTGTGTGTGTGTGTGTGTGTGTGTGTGTGTGTGTGTGTGTGTGTGTGTGTGTGTGTGCGCGTGCGATTGTGAATATGTCCAGGCGTCCTTCCTTGTGTGTGTGTGTGTGATATTCTCCACTTGTGGTTAAGTCAATAGGAGAAGGGTGTTTGCGGTGGCACAATGCCTAGAGGTCTCTGAGGTAAGAAGCATGCACAGTGTGAATGTTAACCCGGCATATGTACAGTGCCTATACAGCAACAGGTGCTAACAACAGTGTATGGCACTGTGAGACACAAACATAAACCCCTACAGTACAGTCAAGTATGCAGATCTTGCGCTTTAATCTAGCATGGCTTTTTCAGGAAAATCCGAAGCCAGGAAATACAATCTGCTCCAAAAGTCCTCAGCTGCCAGCAAGGCGACAGGTCAAAATTCCTAGAAGTCCAGATCAGGGACTTTTCCAACTGCCGACACACACACACGCGCGCACACAGAAAGATACTCACACACACACCCACATATACACACCCTTTGGTCCAATGTCTCCACACGTGCTGAATTATCAGTATTTCATATTAGGTGTAGTTACAACAAGAGATAATAGTCATATTGTACGGTGGCTGAGAGAGGCCACAACACTTTAAAATTGAGACAACACCACAACATGTAGACTAGTTGTATCAAGAAATGTCTTGCAAATTCTAAAAACGCTTGAAAACATAAGAGAACACAAACAAATATAATCTACAGCACACAAAACAATTTGATTTCAGAAAGGGTCTGCTGCAAATTTTAGAAAACTTCATTTACAACATGAAGAGAGATTTCCACCCGGAGGACTGACACGGGCGGGCTTTTTCATACCTGGTCGGCACAGCTGAGTAAGTTGAATTTAAGCTTAAGAGTTAAATCATTAAGTTAAATTTAACTTACTCAACTCTGCCGAACAGGTATGAAAAGCCTGCCCGTGTGTTCTGTATTTGCAAGTGTTTTCTGCATTTGCGAGTGTTAATTTGGAAGTGTTGTGGTCTCTCTTGGCTACCGTAATATTATCACTGGGAATAAAATAGCTTGTCATTGTGCATTGTTTGATTGTTGAATTATTCATAAATGCATTCTGCACGCATTTTGTGTTTAAGACCACAAGAGAAATGATTTATGAAAGGATCAATATATCAGTGTGTATAGCCGAGAATTTAAATCCTTTCATCATTAGAAGTTCTTGGATTGAAGATCAAAAAGTTTGATAGATGAGGTTGATGTGTTCCTCAGCGCAGGTAATTATGTTTTGTGATTAGCATATACACGCACATCATTTCCATATACTGTACAAACCTGTGTTTCAATCTGTTTTAATTTTGTATTTTATTGAATTATGTGTTTTTTTTCTTTTACGTACAAAAAGGTTTTGCACAAGCCAATGTTACTAAGATGTTCTCATACTTACAGTATGGGTGTTCCTCTTGGCTGCATGTCAACATTCATTACTCATCATAAGACAGAGATAATTTACACAAACATATACCTGGTTGTGTATACATTGCAAAACAGATGGATAGCAGAAAGCTTGCCCAGAAAAGTCAATGTTCATCTGGATAGAATAGCAACCTGTGATTAGTGTTAGTGTTTGGACTCTGAGAAATACTGTACAGACCTGTCAATCAAACCAAACGTGAACACGACCCCTACATCCTCAGAAGCTATCTGAGGGTTTAGATAAGATCTTCCTTAGCTTTATTCAGTGATATTTCGTTCAAGGATTAAAGCAGTCGTTGTGTATTATCTTGCTTCGTTACTTGATTGTGTAAGCGTTTGAAAACCTTATTTTTTTCTTGGCATCCAACAGACACACAGATACACAGATCCACACATGCAGCGATAGTCTGCCCCTTGTGGCCAAAATCACACGCAATTGCACACTACCGCTTTACTTTGACACATTGATTTTTTTTCAGTGCTGGATCAGTGCCGCCCTTATACACCACCACTTCTAATAGATACTGGCATTTATAGGGGACTGCGGAAACCATGACTATTTTGCTGAAATAAATATTTTATGACCACATTTGCATGTGTGTTTGACAACCTAAGACTGCGGTGAGGTTCTGATTTTCTGCTGAAGTGCATATTCAATAACAGACCAGAGGTGATAGGAGTGCATCCTCAATACAAACGGGAATGTATACATACAACCGTGGTGGAAATGCCACACAGCAATTTTCTCCATTCCACTAACATCCACTGGGAAGCCCAAAGTCAATCCCAAACCAAAACCCAATATCTAATATCTGTCCAATCTCTGTCAAACTAGAGCCAAATGTAAACAAAGTTCTGGGCCATTGCACGACTGTGGTATGCCTCCTCCGCAGTCTCTCTCTCTCTCTCTCTCTCTCTCTCTCTCTCTCTCTCTCTCTCTCTCTCTCTCTCTCTCTCTCTCACACACACACACATACACACACACACACACACACACTATAATATTAACACACACTCCTACACTGCATACACAAACATACACACGCATACGCACACATGCACTAGGTCTACAGCATAGTAAACAATATGCATTAATAAGAAAAACCTCTGCCTTTTGTTCCTTTTTCGTTTGAAAAAAACAAAAAAATACATATGGACCATTGTCCTACGCTGACATATAATGTAGTGTAGCCTAATGTGCAGTAAGCAGAACAAGCATGTGTGAACAAATCCCTATGCGCTACAGGAGAGAACACATTAGGCATGCTGGAAGGACACGCACTCATAAACACACACACACACACTCAAACACGTGACCTGTACACATGTAAGCACACACGTGTGTAATTAGATCTTTTCAGGCAATCTGGAGAAAGTAGGAGGATGCTGGCAAACACTGTTTGGCGCTGCAGAAGTCCCGATTTGTGGAGGTTTTTTGTTTTTATTCTTGGATTCTGTTTGCACTTATAATAGGCTACTGTATTTGGATTCTGCTATAGCAAAGTGTGTTTCTTTGTGTGTGTGAGGGTGTGTACGTACTGTTTTTGCCAGTCAAGTGAGCTGAGCCAACATGGGGAAAGGATAGTGTGTCTAATTTCAGCACGTCATGACACGATGTCAGCAAAGAAAAGCCAATTAGGTTTTTGTTTTCACCAAAAAAAGCAACATAAAAGCAATTATACTTGCATCTTAAAAAGACATTGTGCTTGCACGTCCGAGAGTCAGGGGCTGAAAAGATCAGCGTCTATCAACATGGTTCTAAAAATAACTTCTTAAGAGGCTGTTATATTTAGAGAAGTGGAGGAAATTGCTCTTTGGAAAGGAATAAACAAGGTCATACCTGACATTCAAGTGTGCAATGAAAACATCTTGATGAATGTTCCATAGCCTACACACACTTTTAACAGTTCGTGAATTAAACATATGGGCTATGAGTCAACCCAGCAAGCCCACTCTGAGCCACCTGCCTTGGACATTATTAGACTAAAAGACCATTAGCCAGTTAGCTCTTTTTTCTGCCTCATTGTAGACTGAGAGGTAGAAAGCAGAGGCACTTAATCTGAATTATTGAAAATACAATAAATAAATAATTAATACAAAGCATGCGTGTAATAACAAATGTGTTTCTTAGAATCTGCCCTCAAGGACTTCCACTGAGAGCAAAATATATAGGCTGATGCATATGCTAATTATGAATTCACTCTTAATTAGCAGGTTATACGTTTTGTGTCTCAACACACGAGCTGACACAGCAAGTAAATAAACAGTAGGCCTATATAGCAAAATATAGGCTTAACTCGCGCATCTCACACACGCAGACATTGAGAGAAAAGGCAGAGGGAGAGAGAGAGAGAGAGAGTAAGTGTTTGTGTGTGTGAGAGAGAGAGAGAGAGAGAGAGAGAGAGAGAGAGAGAATGAGACAGAGAGAGAGAGATGCTTTCCGTTCGACAGTCGGGTTGTCCCACACAACACACGCGAACGATTCCTTAACTGTTTTCAGCACGGGACAGATCCTTCATCGTTTCTCGGCAACATGGCGACAGAGGTAAGAATTGAGGTTCTTACCTAGGTTCTTCTCATATTGCGCTCAAGAAATATTGTTTCACACGGCTATATTAAACACAGATTTGGGCTCTGCTTCCATTCTAGCTATGTGGTTCGTGGCGTGCGGTGCATTTTCCCTAGGTTAAATAAAATTACTTAATAATCATTGCATCAGTAGACGACAAACACCTCTCCCATTAGTCTTCCAGACGAGGATCTTTAAGTGTCAGTGGAGGCAGCTTTAGCGCAGACTCATGCATACATAAATACAGTAGGCTACATATGTGTGTAGCCTACTCATTCCATCACTGCGGGTTAGATTTAAATCTAATACTTAGACTATTTTACAGAACGAGTGAATAAAGTGACGATTGCTGTTTACGGAGAGCTAATCTTTTTTAACTGAACCCGAGTGGATTCAGGTAGACTACGCTCGGTGACTACAAGGTTGGCGAAAGTCGTGATATGACGACCAAGCAGTCAGCACCATGGACAGGGACAAACCACGTTCTCTCCGTCCCTCTCTTTCTCTCTCTCTCGCTCTCTCCTAGCTGTCGCTTTTGTTTCTCCCTCTTTTCACTCTCTTGTCACGTCTTATTTTGTCACTCTCTATTTCCCTTTCTCTCTGTCACATATTTTGCACTAGCGAATAGATTCACCATCACTTCACCTGACAGATGTGGAGACTGCTCTCGCCACTGTGCGCCGGGCGTTCGGGCAACTTTGTGCCGCAGCTCATAGGAAATGACAAAGAGAGGGAGAGAGAGAGAGAGAGAGAGAGAGAGAGAGAGAGAGAGAGAGAGAGAGTGACAGAAGTGGTGTTCCCACACCGTTGCTGTATGGTCATGAAAACCCGCTGTCACAGAGCGCAACTAGTCATACCCAACGGCGTCGACAGCCATTGCTGATGTAATTTTAGCGTCTGCAATGTCTCGAAGCCCTGAGGCCAGCATCACGTCTTTTCCTCTGTCTCTTTGTGCCCTTGATGATGTCACCATAATGCTGAGATGGGGCCCTGCTTATCATAATAATGATAACAGTACAAGTTTGAAGCTGATAACGTTGAAACTGTTTGTGTGTACTGTATGTGTGTGTGTGTGTGTGTGTGTGTGTGTGTGTGTGTGTGTGTGTCTGTCTCTCTGTAGCCTATATGTAGTAGATTTATGTAGGCTATAACTTCAACCTGTTAATAATATACGCTTATAACTCATGAAGACCCAACTGAAGCGTAAGGTTGCGGTGTACCGCACGGAGCTGTCAGGATTGATTTGCTGTGACTGCCAGCCTCAACGTCCAAGAGCAATAAATAACAAACACACACCGCTGGGCACACACACACACACGCACACACACACACACAGACACACACATACACACACATTCACGGGCAAAAGCACACACCAGACCAGATTCCAAGGAACATCAATAATCCATGGCATATTAAATGTGAGCAGGCTGCGCAATTTGTAAGACTTTGTCTTACTTTCTATCTCTGTCTCTGCCTCCCCCTTGATCCTTCACACTCCCCAGCTCTCTCCCTCTCTTCCCCTCTCATTCTATCTTCGGTTCCCATCGTAGACAGATGACAACTGGGTATAGATATACCATATGCCAAATCAGCAGAGAAACAAGCTAAGTGGGTTCGTTTAATCAGCACATAGTCCGTATAAGCCTCATTACACACACAGCACACGCGGTATCGGATTAGAGGGTCTCTGTGCCCATGTTGAACACAAAAGCTATCTTTAGCTTTTGTGTTCAACAATTAGGAGACGTCGACATCAACCTCTTAGAAACGATTCAATACAATGTGTGCTTTTAGGCTCAGTCTGTAAACTTCTCCCATTTGGGACAGGACAAGGAACAGAATCTGCACTCTGCTAAATAGCAGTTAGGTTAGCTACAGGTATATCATGCAGGGAATGCAAGAAAAGTCAAGATAGATAAAAGCATATGACAAACTGAGTAGTCCGGTGTGTGTGTGTGTGTGTGACCTTTAAATTGTCTGCCCACTGGCAGAGCACATTCACGCTGTCTCTGACAATTCCTCATGTTGGGGGCTGAACTACGGAACATGTCGCCCCAATTAGAGACACACAGAACAACAAGAAAGACATTTCTGTGCATTCATTTGACATTGTTTTCATCTGTGGTTTCATCCTACAGAATTTTTAGATTTTCAAGTTGAACTGTTTTTTCTCAGGGTTTTGTTTGATTGTTTCTGAATTTATGTTTATTGTTTCTAGAACATTCAGTCACTGTGCAAATGTGCATACATTTACCTAACACAAAAGAATAGTGAAGATAGTGAGTTGAAGGCTGTGGAATTTTAGACAAATGATACAGAAAGTGTTCAGGAGTTCTAAATAGATCCCTTTGTGTTTAGTTTGACACTTTCTTGTCTCCCTGTGATCTATTCTTAGACACAAGAAAAGACTGAATGTGAACTCTGATCTGTCACACATCCAACAGTCAGTCAATAAGGATCTTTAGCTGTTCTGGGAAGATTTTTAGGTTTTTTAAGGTCACACAAAGTGTCATTATGTAATGTATAAGTGGTCTTTATAGATAGTACCTTGTTTATGCGCTGTTTACAAATCTTTGGTAGAAATTATCTTAATTCCTATGTACCAATACACCATTCAAGTAACAACTTAAACCGTAAGAAGATACGGTTATATATATTTTTGAGAGATTATGGCTGTCTATTGATGCAAGCTTCTTTTCAAAATCTGAACACACTAATTAAAAGATGTTATTTATATATCTATTTTTAGGAATTTTTATTTTACATATCACTTGTACAAAAACACACACAATGACATAACTCAGATATTTGATGGTGTATTTACAACTTAGGGGTGACTTGGCCAATAAGGCGGAGAGTGAGAAATCATGAGGGCACATATGTGTTCACACAGAGCGACAGTTGGTCGTCCACCTGCCACAGAATTGCTGGTAACAGGTCTCATTGGCTATTATTAAACTGAAACATACAGCCAAATGTCTTGTTAATTAATACACCCATTTCTCCCCAACCCCTTTGATGGCATTCACATTGGTAATGCATACCTTTTGGATAGTCATACTCTCTCACCTTCTGACAGATGTTAAGAGGGGACATTTGACACCATGTTAAACCCAGGATTCATGTTACAATAATCAGTTACGTGTTTGTGCATTAGTATTTGCATGCTTCACACATACCTGTTAGTCTAAGGTCAGGGTGGTTAGATACACACAAGCTTGTGTGCGCGTGTGTGAGAGAGAGAGAGAAAGGGAGAAAAGGGCATTTGTTGCTACAGTCTGTTATTTTGGCATGGCTGCAGTGAGAGATAGGAGCAGCTTTCCTCCCACAGTGAACTCAGCCCTCTGGCATGTGAACTAGAACAGAAATGAGAGGACGAGGTCAGGAGGCCAACAAACAAAAGATACTATTTTGGATGTCGCACATCTAATAGTCAAAAGTGAGTTCAGATTCCATCCAAATTTAGCGTCTATATCAGATGGAGCATATTGTACATACAACATATTAATCACAGCAATGCATTGTGGGATAGACTTGCCATAGTAATGTGATACTTGATGCGTTTTTACAAGACAAAAAGCGATATGCTTGTCTTCCTGTGTTCTTCCTGGTTCAGGGGTTTTAGACACACACGGCTGCAGTGCAGACACATCCGATTCACAATCTGAGGACCTAAGTTATCATAATTAAGATTATGTTTAGGCTTAATGGATCTTAGTTATACAAATCCCCATAAATTGTGCATTGATAATTGCTTCTATTAATAGAGCAGCTTGTTTATCGTGATGGCCTGGGGATGGGATAGACAGAGAGGGCAAGAGGGAGGATATTAAAAGCTGTGGCTAGACAGAAAGATATAGTTGCTGTAGGACGTTTTTGGCATGTTTGCAGAAGAAAATAGACCGGCTACTTTTCTTGGTGGGGAAGGATTTAGCTTACACGGAGCTGGCACCATGAAATCTCCACTCTCACGGAAACTAGCGTGCTGTGGGGTTCATATGTGAGAGCAATCTCATAAATAATGTCTTTATTACCTGGAAGACATACAAATATAACTACACTACTGCAGCCAGCCAGACATTGGCTGTGATACGCACTGAACAATACGTATAGTAAATATAAAACAAGTGCTGGAAGGCCAGCACTTACAGTACTTGTGTAAACTTCAGAGAGAGGGAGAAAAACACTGGGGGATTATCTGTAAATGATGAACACACTGCTGTGAACCAGTGTCCTCATAAAGAACAATGTACAGAGGCTGTAAAATCAATAGAAACCGTATATTTGGTCTCTGCTTTCTCTCTGCCTCTCAGCGTTTAACTTTCACCCAGCCCCTCCCTTTCCCCCAACCACCCACCCACCACGCCAACACACACACACACACACACACACACACACACACACACACACACACACACACACACACACACACACACACACACACACTGCTATCTCTAATTCCCCTCTTCTGGAAGGCAGTAATTCAGATCAATGGGGGGGTACGTTTATTCTGGACTGCCTAGGCGTCTCAAGGGAATGTCTGTATAGGTGTAAAACACACCACTCAACACCGAGCAACCATAAAGGAGACCCTCATAGCACTGGCCATTACCACAGTTAGCGCTGTTGCTGCAGGAGGAATGCAGTAGTAGAGCTTAGCGCGACTGTACGCCTGTTGACAGAGTAATGTAGTAAGCTGCTTTAAGTCCTGACTCCCTGCACCTGTGATGTCGACTGGAAATATCATTCAAATCTGGCAGGAAATATTGAATGTCATCATAACTAAGGTCTTTATTTCCAAGGCTGGCTGCTGTAAACAAGTACTGTATGTGGGAAGAAAACTTTAACTAGGCTGACTCTGGATGTAGACCATGCATTTTTCTGCATGTAGTCTGTTACGTTTAGCATAATAGCTACAATAACTGTCCCATATCATTCTGTTCACCCTCTTTAACGAGAGCATAAAAAGAAGAAATGTCCGACAATTTTGGCAGTTCTAGATTTGTGTACTAAGATGCTTGTGGTTGAAACCAGCATTACAAAAATACATTTTGGTTTGAAGCTCTTCCTGTGCACTCGTCTCTACGCCCCTACCTACAGCACTACTGCATCCGCTCTCTACCCCTCCCCACAGTTGCACACTTTTGTTGCGTTTCAAACTAAACACAGCGCTGAGGCAGGAATGTGGAGTCAACCAAGGAGTGTACCATTAACCTCAGATTTTTGCCTAAAGGTTGAAGGTTTGAAACCATACATTGGCTGAATGAACTTTCAAGTTTCAAGATTCAAGGTTCATGTCAACAACAATTATATATTTGAAGATTTCTAGCATTTGTATCACTTTTCATTCCATTTGGCTTGGCTTGAGACACAAGGTTTGCATCCAACAGCAACTCCAGTTGTGTGTGTGTGTGTGTGTGTCTAGTTCCACAACCTGCAGGAGCTGAGGCACAGTGCGACGCTGGCCACCAAGGTGTTCATCCAGAGAGACTACAGCGAGGGAACGGTGTGTCGCTTCCAGACCAAGTTCCCCTCGGACCTCGACAGCAGGGTGAGCCTTCCACCGCACGTATGCGCACGCATGCACACGCATGCACACATGCACAGGAAGAGACGTGAGGTCCCTAACTAAGGGCAGCGCGGCTGACAGCACACACAATGATGGATATGAGCTTGTGTGTCTTATTTGCGTCCTGTGTCTCATCTGCAACAAGGCAAAACCTGTTTCGTATAATGCTCCCGCTTTGAGACAGGGGGGCAGAGACTGAGAAGGACTGAGAAAGTGTAAGGAATGCATTAGCTGTAACGATGCGTATAGTGGGGTGGCGAGTGTAAGTGCGAGCCAGAGGAAAACGCAGGCAGACAGGAGAGCAGTGAACGCATAAAGCGTGTTTTAATAAAGAAAAAACACAAGGTACAGGGCATAACAGCCAAACAATGACCAACTTAAATAGTGTCCGAAATGAAACTAAGGAGGCGCACTTGCGTGGGGCTAATCCCCCGCAGGTGCGCAGCCCGGACGGGAGGCACGGAGCGTGCATGGGCCTGTGCACGCCAATCGGGACATTAGCAGACATTGTGGAATGTACATTGGGAATCTCCTACATCTGAATATACTGTCTGTATTGGACTTCTCAAATCACATTAGTATAATACTGTATAGCATGTTATAGATGTTGGGGGCAGAATGTAGCCACTGCTTGAGGGCATGCATGTTTATCATAGTAATTGACAGTATTATACTATTCAATAATATACACACACACACTGATTGTTGTGTGTGTGTATTTTCTTGCATCAATTTCTATGTATGAGGGTAGATTGAGCGAACCCTATTTGAGGAGACAGTGAAGACCCTCAACTCATATTATGCTGAGGCAGAGAAGATTGGCGGCCAGTCGTACCTTGAGGGATGTCTAGCGTGTGCCACAGCCTATTTCATCTTCCTCTGCATGGAGACACGCTATGAGAAGGTAATGAACGGTGCTATACTATGTATGATTCAACAAAGCATGGCTTTGTTCCAGATCAGATCAGCACCAGGTAAGGTTCGTGTTCCAGCCACAAAGCTATGGTGAGCAAACACCATGATCCAAAACGTATTTCACTTCTCTTGGTCACGTTTATAGGGTGCCGTTTGTAAGATAAATCATTTATAATCTAATACTGTCTATTATAAAGTCTACCATTTTCAGTCTGACTGCCTAAAGAAAGATGTGTGCTTTTGTTTTACAATGTATTTTGCAAAAGTAACAGCATTGCCTCATAACATTCATACACCGCTAAATGACCTGTCCCTCCAAACATTTTGTGGTTGAGCCTTTAATGGTAAACTATAGGAGTCAAGAGGTTTAAGTGTGTCAAACAAATGAATTGTTCTTACAAACAAAGCCAGTAAAGTCTCACAACATTCTCTGTACTTGGCATATGGTACTTGTACGAATAAATACATGTTAGATGTGAGTAGTAAGGCCTGAAATTAGTTGATCACAAGGGCACGGTCTAACTAAAATAAATTCCCATATAAGCGCACTGACACACACACACACACACACACACAAACACAGTAAATCACACATCCATGAAGACACAAATGAGTTACCTTTCTGGAGCGTGTCTCGACTGCGCTGCCAGAACACACACACGCACACACGCACACTCACAAGGCGAGACGGAGCCAAAGAACACCAGATAAGATCTGATTCGGTCTCTCTGTGCCGCGTTTACACAATATTCCCCCTCAGCTGTGCGTCCGCTGCTTTCTCTCTGCACCTGCGTGCCACCGGGGTGCTGCATTGGCACGCCAACCGTAACGCAGCGTTTACCTGCAGCTCAACCAAGGTGGACATCTTGAGAACGGGCAGGTGATTAATCTTCCCCGTCAGCTGTGTGGCTGCTTGTTGTTCACTGAGGCGGAACACGTACACGTACACACACATGTAAATAGACGCACACAGGTATGCACAAGCACACACGCACGCAGAAATACACATATACGGACACAGAACACGCACACCAAGATGTGCGTTGGCACACACACGTTCGCAATACCCCAAAACACACACAAACATACAAATAGAAACACAAGACTACACAAGACTTCACAAGACTACACAAGACGTAAACACACAGTGTTTGATTAATCCTCCGTCGACCGCGCGTCGACGGAGATGAAAGTCGGCATGAAGTCCCAGCATGCTTCTGTGCTCTGATCTCCATCAGCATCTTCACAAACAATTCTTTATGGAAGCGATACGAATGTATACTGGGAGCCAACCAAGAGGCACAAAAAGACTCCTTGGTGTGTTGAAGCCATGCAGAAATGGCCTGAGTCTGGGGCTCCTTTCATCTCCTGCTCAGCTGGGTGCCACACTGTGGAGATGCAGAGATGCTATCGCACCTGCTGTCGTTTATTTACTCCCTTCGTTAATTCATCTCGGCTGAATCACATTTTGATTGAGGATGATCAAATGCAACCCACCCAGGTTGACAAGAGTCTGTGTGTTTTTGCGTAGCCGGAGCCTGTGCACGGCCCCCTGCGCGCACGTGCGCTGCTCCGGCTGATAACAGGCCACACTTGAGCGGTCACGGATCCGTGGCCAGATCTCTTGGATTATGTGTGTCTTTATTCTCCCATCTCTCGCTATAGAAGTCCCCTGATTACTCCCTGCATGTCGGAACAGATACATACTGTGTGTACTGTAGGCCATGTGTTACAGAGCACTGCTTCTCAGACTTGTATAGACTATAGAAAGAGAAAATATAAATATAGAATTTCATGATGTAAAAAGAGTATTACAATTTAACGGTAGTTCATATGCTGCAAAATTAGACACCAAGACTAAATGGAAAAGGAGACAGTTGCTTTTAAAAGCCCCAGCACACAGACCTAAATCAATTTGTAGGTATTTGTTTTATTATGAAATGTCCTACTTTTAATACTCGTAGGTACCCTCAGAAACACAGCACTAGACTACTCTGTCTGTACACACACACACATATACTGTACATGCAGTAAAAACAGTACCCCACCACCCCCCCCACACACACACACACACGTATACAATACAATATAATGTTACTTTCCTGCACACTGCAGATATAGACCCACACGTGCTGTGGCAATTTGGGAATAGCATGCACACACACTTGCAAAGCCGTTCCCAGAAGGGGTGTCTCACACACACACACACGCGTGCGCGCTGGTACAAAAGCGACACAGCCTGGAAGTCTGTCTCGGTGCCCTGTTAAATGGGATTGAGCTTCCCCAAGGGGCTTCTTAGGAATAAATGGATTGGCCTTCTCAATTCTCCTTTGTTTTGCTTTTTTACAGCACAGACCCTTTGGACAAGGGCTCTTCTCTCTGACTCTGTGTTTATGTAACATTTAAACCTTCACTTGGGGGTTTCGTGTTAGCCAAGTATCGATCCACTACAGCACGGAAAATATGCGATCCCATTAGACTACAATGCTCCAGTAAGGTAGGAGCTCTGTTTTCCCCTAGCAGACAAAGCATTCTTATCTCATCTATGGGTTACTAGGTGACAAAAATATAAATAAAGCAGTTCTGTTTGATGACATACTTTTCATTCCTTGTTCGCCCCGATATAAAACTTTTCACTTGTAAAGCTTTGTATCCCTTCTTCCCATGAAGAGAAAGATATGAGGCATGGGTGAATAGTTTCGCTCTCTAGGGCACTTCTTGTCGCTGCAGGAACAGCTGTGCCTGCAGCTGTAACAGCCATAGACGTCCCAATAGAGCCCATTAGAACGCTCGCTATTGCTCAATCCATATCATTGTAATACCACAGGCCTAAGCACTGTATGACCCCTGATTTAGGCTCACTCAGCCGGCATTCTCAGTGTACACCAGGCCCGACGGAGCGTGTTGCAGCTGATAGACACGGATAATCGGTGTCCATGAAGATGCAAGGCACATCGGCATTAGCATCTACAGTTGCGTAGCGAAGCCTGAATAAGCTATACTCATGATGCTGTCCTAGCTTGCTAGCCTTAACGTGACGGCCAATCAGTCAGAAGCTATCAGCAGTTACCTGGGACAGCATCTACTGTATATTCTCCTCCCTTAGTCACTCAGACGTAGTTTTGCTTTGGGTCAAAAGTCTCGTTCTCTCTCGTTCTGTGTGTGTGTGTGTGTGTGTGCCTGGGCTTGCATTTGCCCTACGGTGGTAAATGTTGTGCTTAGCTGCGGTGCGCTGATTCATTCGGAGCACCCTGATGCAATAAAGCTTGCCAATGCAAACTAAATAAACTGTGCAGCTCACGTTTTTAATATGGTGAGTATTTTGCAGACTGTTAACCAGGCAACAGCATTTAGCCCAAGAGAGTCATCTTTGGAATTAGGAACTAAAGCCTCTAAATGGAAAAGTTCAAACAGAAAAAGCTCATACTCGTCAATTTCAGTAATTCAATTCAGGGAGCCTTGCTCAACATGAGCTGCTTGGAACTGTGTATAAAAATAACTGCCGTACTTAGAGCATAATGGAATTACATTTGAGTTTAGATTATAATGTTAAGGAAAAATAAAGACAGGCAATAACTGGGGATATTCGGTATCATATGCCGCTAACTATGTACAGACTGCTTTACTATGTAAAGACTGCAAACTCATTTCTTCCACCCCTGACTGGCACGGGAGGTGGGGGAGACTAAGTTTGCTTTTTAACCCTGTCCTTGTTTCGCCTTTCAGAGATATGATTATTCCAACAGTATAGAGGGTATGGTTATAAGGTTAACATCATTTTCATTTATGCTGTATTGCAATATGCCTCTGAGGGTTCTAATCCAATTTGGATTATCTGTCTCCGTGTTGTGTGCCAGGTTCTCAGGAAAATCTCGGGGTACATCCAGGAGCAGAATGAGAAGATCTACGCTCCTAGAGGTCTCCTCCTAACAGACCCCATAGAGAGAGGCATGAGGGTCGTATCCTTCTATGATCTTCCTTCTGTTGTCGAACAAGGCTGGATGAGATAGAGGTGGTCCTAATGAGACATAATGGTGGACAGCTAGTCCTTCAATTCACAGTGACTGTCCAGTTCACAGTGACTGTCCAGTGAGAGTCCAGCCTTACAGTACTGCCTGTGCTTATTATTGACAAAATGTGCTTCAAATAGATGTAAAGAAATTATAAAGGTGAAAGGTTTTGTGTGGCCAGAACCCATACCACAGACCCATTTCGAGAGGCACTGGAGTGACACAGTGTTACGGACAATGTTATTATTGGCTAAGAAGCACTGTGCCTAACATGGTTCTAAGCACCGTTTGATTCCAGACAATGACAAGTACTTCACGTCGCTTCCACTTACTCTCTCTTGCCATAAAATTAGCACCGCAAGCCAGATGATCTGTGAGAGTTCGATCAAACATTGAGATGCACACCAAACGTGCATGCGAGACCTCCCGCTTGTTGACGGTAATTTCACTCGTGGGTGTTGCTTCATTAGCTAAAATGTTCAAACCAATTACAACAATGACTCGATTTTAGCATATTGTCTCATTGTGAGAGTGCGTCGGCCCATCGGGACGGCCAAAAACACTGTGATTGGACCATTCACTCTGGTCCCTGGTGTGCCCAGAACATGGCATGCCAGCGTCTTGCCTGTTGTGCTAGGTTAAATAATCCCGAAAAGACAAATAATGTAAATACAATGCCACACAACCTCTAGGTGTGATTGTTGTTATTCCCCGCACGTTTTCCTGTGTGTTCTAGAAGTGGCTAGCCACATTTAACAGTGGAATTCCCTCTGTGGGCTCCTTGTGTATTTGAAAGGCAGGAAGAAGTAAGAATGTGTCTAGTGGACCATCACACAGGCCTGGCTTACCGCCGCTAACGCGACTGGCTGAAAGAACGCACGTCAACGCGAGGAGCAAACGTATTACCTACCCTTATTAGTCAATATGCGTATACAATGTTGCCTCTGTTCGGGATAGTAAGAAGGTCTGTGCTTATCCAATTGGCATGTTAGAACCGGACCCATCTGTAATATCCTGTTGTGGTGTTGACGTTTACGCATAATTACTCTGAACGGCTTCAAACGCCAGACCTGCTTTTAGAATTTACAATGATCTAGCTGACAGTTTTACGATTATTGCAAGGAGTATTACAGGGAGTTAGGCATCTTGTTCAAGGATGCTTACAGGTAGGCCAACTCCATGGCTCGAACCCTTGACCTTGAGAATGGAAGTGGAACACCCAGACCACTAGACTACCCTGCTTTACATTCCGACAGCCAGTGATGGGAAAGTTCATTTACTACATGAACTAGTTCAAAGTTCAGTTCACACATTTTAAAATGAACTAGTTCAG
>JAOEHI010052958.1:0-15867 GCA_025447815.1 Percopsis transmontana | reverse complement strand
TGTGTGTGTGTGTGTGTGTGTGTGTGTGTGTGTGTGTGTGTGTGTGTGTGTGTGTGTGTGTGTGTGCATGTGTGTACTTGTACTGTGTGTTCCACAGAAGCGGGTGTGCTCATTAGACTGTCTGTAGCGAGAACAAGAGCGGCTGGCCAGAAGCGCGTGCACACACACACACACACACACACACACACGGCTGAATTACCACAGGGAAATGTATATATAGCAGAAATAGCTTGAAAAAACCCCAATAAAAATACTAATATTGTCTTTTCTGACTAATATTAGGAAAAAATATCCACACACAAAAAATATACCGACATTTTCAAAGGAGTCACACCAATATTATCCTGGTTGAGCCTGTCAAATGACCCCCCCTTAACTTTCCATCCAATACAGATATATGGACATGTACAAAACCCTGCTCTAGCCAATCATTTAGGCAGGTAAACACACACACACACGCACACACACACACACAAACACACACACCAAGGCAGGAAAGAAAAGGGCAACTTCCATCTCTTGACCGCAGCATTCAGAGGCCATGTCTGATTTCTCATTAGTGCTCAAACCAAAACTTGTGTGTGTGGGGTGTCTGTGGGGTGTGTGTGTGGTGGGTGGGGGAGGAGACAAACAAAGGAGACAGCCTGAGAGAAGATACAAGACGTAAAAGATACAAAGTCGCCCATCTCTTTTGTTTCCATCTCTTCTCATCTCTCTGCCAGACGGCATTCCTCCCCCAAAGACGAAACTCATGCATTTTTAATCTCACTCCTCGTTTCATTGCATGTCAAATACAAATGGACATGTGTGTCTGTGTGTGTGTGTGTGTGTGTGTGTGTGTGTGTGTGTGTGTGTGTTGTCACATTTGGGTTGAGGCCATGCAAGCTTTGTACATTTGCCTCGCACTTCCACCCCAGTTAGACAGTTTCAGCCCGATTTGTAGCGATTTGAACACAGAGGGGGACTGGTGGTAAAGAAAGTCTGAGCAGGGAGCATACTTATAGGATGTGGTCAAAGCCCTCCATGCCAACACTTTCTTACATAACTGACGTGTATGGACGCGCACCGTGCACGCACAATCTGTTCAGCATGGAGGGAATTACATTTGATTGGAAAATACCACGTGTGGTGTTCTGGTTGAAAACACAGGGGTGATTCTGAAAAACACATTGTTGTAAAACTAAAACTACTTCAACTCTGACAACGTACACACCTCTTCCCCTACAGAGCTCCTTGGTGCCAGAACGCAATCGAGTAGTGAAGCCTACATTTAACATAATGATTAAGAGGAAATGCATGAAGAAAGCATTGGAATATGCTACCATTACGAGTATGTTCCTACATTACTGAGTGACTAATCTCCAAATATCTGTAGTCTATGTTTAGTTCTTTAGTTCTTAGGAAGGAGGCCAGTCTCAAGTCGGATTAAAATATTCTGCAAGTATCCAATATTATAATTAAAGTGAGAAGACATGTTAATGATATGGCAAGCCAACACCATTGTCACCATGTCACAAAGAGAGAGAGAGATAAGGGAAATGTGTGTGAACGTGTGCGAGTGTGCCCGCCTGGGTACTTTTGCCAAAGCCATCATTAGGTTTTCTCCCCCAGTGCGGTGGGTGTCAGGGCCTAGACGGAGAGACAAAGCCTGGGTCTTTCCTACACGTGGTACCCAGGGGAGAGGGCAGAGGCCTGGGGGACAGAGCCAGGCCTGCCAGGGGTGACAGGATGAGAGACAGCCAGGGCAGGAGGGAGTCCCAAATGCCATGAAGAGAGGGGTGATATATGAACCCACCAGAGGTGGGGGTGACAGCATCTTTGTCCCCGTTAAGGGGTGAAAGAGGAAGAAGGGAGAGGTTTAAGGGGGGTAATTAGAGAGAGACACACGTGTCCCGCGCTAAGACAGTCCTCTGGGTGCGGCACAGCTCAATCAGTCGCCAGCTGCAGGTATATGGTGCGCATGTGTCTCTACAGCTGGACCTCGCACCCTTTGCACTCTCCCATAATGTAGCACAATGATGAATGAGTCACACACACACACACACACACATCCAATTCTGGCCGTCCTAATGGTGTCACCGTCTCCCCTGACATCACACACACACACACACACACAAACACACACACACAGCGTGAGCTCCTCATTTCAACATGACATTAGTGAGTGTGTGTATGTGTGTTGAAGGAAGGGGTATACATGAGTTGGTAATAAGGGGTCTCCAGTAGATCCGGTACCCCCACCCCCACCCCCCCAAGACGTCATGCTGCGTTGTCGGGAACAAGAATGGCAAGTGTGAAAAAGGGAGAGAGAAGCAGCAGCGAGGGGGGGTCACCAACAGCTGTCAGGATTACTGTTTAGTAAAAGCTGTCTCTCACACACACACACACACACACGCACACGGAGGACCAAAAGGCATTGCTCTGTGGAGCCCAATATGCCAGCCTCAACGCCACCCTGCAAGCCCCTGGGGACAGGACGCCTGCCACACCATAGCAGTATGCCCCCCCCCCCCCCCCTCACACACACACACACCCCCCACAGGGCAGGCCGTGCCTCCAGGCACTCCCGTATATGTGTGTGTGTGTGTGTGTGTGACAGTCTACGCATGTTAATATTGTGTGGATTTGTAAGTCTGAAAGCATGTCTGCATGTGTGTGTGTGTGTGTGAAAGAGGGGGGGTATTTCATCAGATCAGATAGGCTGCCTCATTTGTGGCGCTTCAGGAAGAGTGAAAGGAGCCGCGGGGAGGCTTTCATCTCGGAGACGGAAAAAAGGCGGAATCAAGATGGAGAGCGAGGGAAGAGGAGGGCAGGGAGGGAGGGAGGGCTGGGGTAGGGAAAGGGGGGGGGGGAGTGGTTGAGGGAACAGGGGAATGAGAGACGAAGGGAGACAGGAAAGAAAAAGAGATAATCCAAGAGGATGTTTACCTTGGTCATGCTGCCACAGGACAATAGAGAGGCTACTGATGTGTGCTGCCCCCTGTGGGGACACAGGATACTGCGGGTAAATTGGAAAAATAAAATAAAAACATCTAGCCAATAGACATCTGTCTGTGAGTTTTGCCGAAGACACACACGGGTGTAAATTAATCATTAGCAGTGGGATGGAGTGTACTGTACATTGATCTTATCTTCATAGAAAGCTCAACGAGGCCATTTGCAAGTCATATAGAGCACATAATGATGCGGCTAATCATCGGAATCTCACTGAAAGCCAGCATTGAAAGGGAGCTTGTTGACGTCTCCGGAATAGGACGGGGTGCTCGGGATGTGAAATGAAGGCCCTGCGTCAAGGTGTCCCGAGTGTGTGACGCACCAATAGCTCTGGGCTCGCTGGCTGCCTCCACATCTGATCCAGATTAGGGTGTTGAGATAACGCAGCTGGGAAGATTAGAGGAGAGACACACCGCTGCCCCGGCCAGAGTGCGACTGGTAAAGTGAGAGGGCCCGTGAAGGTGTGATGAGATGTGATGGGAGCAATGGTGTTATCTAAAAAGACCAATCCTATCTGCACTTTGTGCGTGTGCGTGTGTGTGTGTGTGTGAGTGTAAAGGTCCACAGGATGTGGATATTTATATCTTCTCACCTCCTCCTCATGGTATAAAAACAGAGGTGTCTTTTCACACAGCCAAACTGTTTGACCACCATGAAAACATTACACCCACAAAGACGTCCCAAAGAAAACCGCAGTATGTACTATATGTACTGTATAAACATGCTAAGCCACAGCAAAGAGCTGAAATTCAAGACAACGGCCATACACTTTAACTTGGGCTATTAAGTAAATGATAGTAAAGCACAGTTAAGATCTGCTCTAAAAGTGCCGCGAGCATTCCATTAATCAGATATCACCTGCTGCAGAGTTCACGGAGCGTGCCAGCCGAGCTCCACCGTCACCAGGGTAGGGCAGCCCGGAAAAGTCGCATTTGAGCGACAGAGAGCGAGAGGGGAGAGAGTTGAGGTGTTGGCAGAGAGCGAGGAGCGAGGAGCGTGTCTGTTATACAGTGTGTTGCCACGTGCCTGATAACCTTCTTTTTCAGCACAAAGCGGCTAATTGTGAATGAGCTCACCAGTGACTAAACACACACACACACACACACACACACACACAGGTTGCCGGCCGTTGCCCAGCCTACAGATGTTCCTAGCAACCATCCAAATGAACCAGAGGAGATGAGAAATACTTCAAATAGACCCACTGATGAGATGAGATGAACCAGCTGACACGCAGACCGAGGGGACAACTTGAGCTGTGAATCTACCTGCTGCTAAATGCTTTAAGCCCAACTGCTCCTACAGTAAATACTTCTTCTGTCTTTCTGTAAACCCTACGTGCTCCTAAATATTTATACTGGGCGTAAATCCTGCACTTAAACACTTGTACTTTAAACATGGCCTGCTTCTAAATACTCTTACTGTAACCCTACAGTACCTGCTCTTAAATACTGAATTTACTGTAAGGGTTCATCTGTACTTGTAAGGGGTAAAGTGTATTAATTGTATTATGTCACTGTGCTCAGTTGGGTTCAAAAAGAGAGAGAGAGAGAGAGAGAGAGAGAGAGAGAGAGAGAGAGAGAGAGAGAAAGAGAGGATGGGGGAGGGAGGGTGTAGAACTAATGAGATCAGTACACAGGGCAACAGTGCAGGGTCAGCGGCTGTGTCCATGGCGACCCATCGCTCACTGGCTGGATGACTCACAGCAGGAACTCCCCACCTTGCCCTGATGGCCGTCCTCTGTTATCGATTCATTCTCCCTCTTAATGCCTCTAGGCTCCCACTTTGTCCATTTTCTACCTTTCTTCCTATACTCTTCTTCTTTCACTTCCCCCAACCCCTCTCTGAATACCATTCATGGTAAATGACGACGCTGCTTAAAACATATGCTAGCAGCTAGCATACTTAACATGGACAACTCATTACCAAGTGTTTATACAGGCGCTACACACCGAACCGTTGGACTACAGATGGCTCGTGTGAGCGTTTACTGTACATTACCGCATTTAATAGGAGAGTATCTAAAGGTACACTCTGCGAATGAGGCATCGCATTTGGATTAGACATAGTATTTTTACTTCAGCTTTTGCATAAAGACTGCCTAGCAGCCATTTTTTAAATGAGCAAGAAACCCGTCACAGCATTTCAGTTCATACCAATTCCGCATTAGGCGGGATTATTATGGAACACTTTCAAGTTATAAAGCAACTAAAACACCCCTTGAAAATGATTATCCTTCCTGTAAGAGCTAGATCTCAGCCCACACCAGCATGGAGCAGGGCCAGTGCTTCTCAACCTTTCCTTTTTCAACCCATGGTGCCCCTGTGCACGTGGGTTGCGAGCTCTGGACTCTTGTTTGTTAATGCATCATCAAAATAGTTAGTTAGATAAAAGTAATAACAAACACACTGGTTTTACCTTGCCCCCACCTAAAGATCAAACCGCGACGCCCTCTTGTTGAGAACCAGAGGTTAAACCATTGTGACAGCTACTGTTGTTGCGCTCTGCGTACAGCCATGCAGCAGTGCGTAGAGGATCCCGGTGCCTGTGAATGGTGTAACGAATAATTCCGGCTGACACACGGGAAGCCGGTTGTTGCCCCATTGACTGAATTATTCACCGCGGGCCCAGTAGGGCGCTGGCACACTGTTAGCCAACACTGGTGGGAAACACTGTCACTAGAGGATATATCCTCACAGTGAGGATATTAACACGGAGGGGGAAATCAGATGGCAGGGAGAAAGGGAAGAATGGCGAAAAGGAGGACACATATGAAGGAGAATAACTTGAAAGGCCTGAGGGGAGAAAAGAGTTTTAGTGTGATGTAGATTGTGGGAGAATAAAACTGAAATCATAATTGGTGGTGGGGGGGGGGGGAGCAAGAAGGGCGCAATCTGAGCGTGCCACGAGGGGGAAAAAAACTGTGAAAGAGAACTTCAAAAAACTGCTACAGGGAGAGAGAGAGAGAGCAAGGGGAGAGAGAGATTGTCCTCTGCTTTCATCTCCAATAATAATAGCCTCTCACTTGTGTGTTGCACTCTCTCAACTAACACTGGCAGTTACTCTCCCCAAAACAAAGCCCTAAAAATATAGCGGGCACACACGCACACACATAGCTTTGTAACTGTGGAGTTCAGCCTAAACAGTTGACCAACCTCTAACTGGCAGCATCGCTTGGCGTTTTAGAGGCGGAGCGAGAAGAAACGACACACAAGCTCCGACTTGTAAAGCCCTGAAAGCCTGTTAAAACCCATTAGCAACAGCTGCGCCTCCCTCGCCCGCTCCTAGGGCCGGCAATGATCCTCCGACGCAACCTCAAGAGTCAGGGGGTCGGGGGTCAGAGTTCACAAGGTCAAGGTGAGGCTTGGAGGTCAGCGGCATTTGAACAGCGCAAGAAAAAGGCCGGCTGTGTGTGACCTTGGCTGAATAAACGCATGCTCCCTTTAATTGGTGTTACCCCAACAAAGCAACGCCTAAGCCAATGAACAAGGGGCCTGAGCCAATGAATAAATATCACGTTATCGTAGTCCAGCAGGAGCACGGGTGAGAAAGCCTCATTGGCTCCGCAGGGTGATCCATCACACTAAACCAGTAGAGTCAAGTCAGGCCACTCGTCACACCGCTGTTCCAGCCGTCCGTTTTCCCAGGAATGTGACTTGTCATGGTTTCGGGCAGTCAGTTCTCTCCCAGTGGGAGATAGTATTTCACAGGTTCTTAGCGGTAGTAAACAAGCAGCTAGCGCCGGTACATTACAATGTTAAAACGGGGCTAAATTCCCTCGGCCAGTGGATTGGGAGATGGCTAGCTTCTAACTCATTTGACTGTTTGGGCATTTAAGAGGATTGCAGCTCAAAAGCCACGGCAGCTTTGCGGGTTGTAAAAGATGTAATCAGGTTTTTGGGCGATAGCAATGTAAGGAGTCTAGAGAGGCGGGGAGCGAGTGAATTGAATTGGATTTGCGGCTGGTTTAGGAGCAGATGTAATGGCTGCAATCAGAACATGGGTATGGGAATAAGAGGAAGGAGCGGGATCACGGGAAACCTTGTGTGACATTATGTAACACTGGGAACAGACAACCCCGCCCCCGCCACACACAGACACACACAATCTTCATCCTCCCTTGAAGATCAGACTACAAGGAAACGACACTGTTCAGATTACACTCCAATTCATGTACTGTACAAACTTGTACTTACAGAAAAACAGACTTCGTGGTAGCATGCGAATGTGTCTGTGTGTGTGTGTGTGCATTCGCAGAGCCTTTCAAAGCACCAAAGGGGGAGTAACGCATGCGTTTGCATGTGGCTAATCAGAGACAGCAGGCCCCTACTAAGTCCCTATTAATGATCCCATTTACACTTGTTACCAGGCTGATCAAAGTTTAGCGCTCGTGTGATCCTCGGCTTTTTCTCCCCATCTAGGATCCTGTTGGTGTGTGTGTGTGTGTGTGTGTGTGTGACGACTTGCAGGGAGGCATTTAACTGGCACAGTGAGGGGTAGTTGGCACAAACAAGGACAACGAAAAGAGCCGGGAGGTGTGTGTGTTGAGTGTGTGTAGAGTGCAAACAGCCAGCTGTGAGCTGAGCATTTCACTAATGCGTGGGCCATAACGGTCGAAACCCCCATTTGGAAAAACACTACATCAAATGTTACACATTTAAATGAAAACCAATTCCAAAATACCAAGTCCACTTTACTACTCCATCCATCCACCCACCCACACCCACATGTCCGTCTGTCTGTCCGTCCGTCCAAGCTGTCTCCACAGCTTCATCATTACGCCTCACATGCGTTCTCTTAACCCCGACATCTTTCTACCCCCCCCCCCCCACCACCACCACCACCACCACCACCGAGTGTGGCACACTCCCGTTGGTCCTGCCTCCATCCAGCCTGTCCCTCCATATTGCCTTTGTCCTGGCGTGCTCCCTCCCTCCCCTCTGTTGTACCCTGGGCGGTCGCGGTCTAGTTCACTGTCCCAAACAGGAGGCCACTTCTGCAGCCTTGACATAATGGAGGGAAGAGGCCTGGCCCGGGACAGAGAGGAAGGGGGGGGGCACAGGGCCAGCAGCCCAGTGTTTTTATAGACATTCTCCTCGCCTTTTCTATTTACCTGATAGCATCCCTGATTCATTCATCACCAGGGCGGAAACATCCCACACACACACACACACACACACACACACACAAGATATCTTCTCCATTGTTTTTATAGATGATCAGCTCATCTGGTGTAAAAGCACTTCCATCCTTACAGCGCGTGCGTGTGTGTGTGTGTGTGTGTGTGTGTTTATGCACAGACGCACACCCTCATCCAGACCAAATGCAATAAGTCTTCTGGGGGTTTAAGGGGGCAGCGAAGGGGTTTACAGATACTCTCTCTCTCTTGCCCTGTTAAAGTCTCAAAGCGTACGCCCTTCCAAGTGAATATCACTCCAATGCCCACAGGCTGGGGGGGGGGGGCGTCCGGGCGGGAGAGGGTCGTAGCAAACATGAATGCGCATTAACAGAAGCACATGCCCTTTGCACAGTACACTTCAATTCCCCAGCAGTCTGTTTTCCCTGTGGGTAGGAATAAGACTTCTCGAGGCTGCTAATATAACCTCTTCGCTCAATCACCGCCTATTCATGGGGCCTGCAGTATAGAGACATTTGCATCCGATTGACATCAATCATCTCTTTACTAACTGACTGCTGCTCTCCAATGGGCCGATGGTGCTGGAGCTGACATTAAGAGTGCCCACATTTAAGATGACGAGCGCGCGTACGTGCATGTGTGTGTATGTGTGTGCGTAGCACAGTAAAGTGTGCTGGATTACATTTAACAGTAATGCATTTAATGGATAGGCTGAGAAGGTCAGCCACTCACCTCCGGAGGAGCTCAGGAGGAGGGAACAGATCGATTGTATGCATACACACACACACACACACACACACACGTGTGCGCGCACTAGCACACACACACAAAGGTACATAGAGTGCCCTCAGTCCAGGAGTGCGCGTACATGCGCCTCCATGAATGTTCGTCTATAAGCTCTTGTGGGATATTGTTTACTGAGATTAGAGTCTATGCATGTGTGTGTGAGAGTGCAGCCAGATGTACAGTGTATTTGTTTGTGGGAGCTCTATTGCATGCAGACTTGTTTACCTCAGTGCTTCTACGCTCGCATCTTGAATATATGCATAATACGATCCTTCACAGTGTTCAAACACATAGGACAACACACTGAGCAGGTCTGCAAACTCCCTCCGGTGACTTCCAGCCGAATCCCATAATAGTACGTAACAGTTGCCTAGCAACGCAGCTTAGCAACAGCGGCGAGAGAGATAGGCTTACCACTGTACAGGAAACTTGAGGTGGGAAATGGCCCCACTTTGAGCAAAGTAGACACTTATTAACACCGGGCCCAGCGAGAGAGAGCGAGCGAGCCAAACTCCGGTGAAATGGATCCGCCGCATCGACTGCAGCGTACACACGCGTGTTATTTTGCTTTGCTTACACGGAGGATCCACTTTCACCAGATGCTGTTCAATGCTGGTTTGGGTTTCTGTTGACATAGGCACAGACAAGGAAAAGCCCTCTGTCTGATGCGTGCATAGCGCAGGGATACCCTTTTAGAGAGCATCCCTGTCCCTGAGGGAGATGCAGCCCTAGTTCCAAACACATAAACATAGTGTGACGCCCCCTGGCCCTTGTGGCCAGGGCCGGTATTGCTGTGCCTTGTCTGTTTGCAGGTCCTGGTTGAGGCTTGGCTGATTGGGAGCACCTGGGCCCGTTGCAACCATTACAAAAGGCCGCCTCAGCTTCTGCCCAGAGAGTCCCAATCGGGCAGGACAACACCTGTTTGAGGCTCCACTGCAGACCATTATTTAGCTTGGGTTCTCCACACTCAACCACTCAAAACACCACACTGGGTGTTAATATGAGTTTGTGTATTTTGTTAATTACATGTATTTGAGCATTCTGACATCTCCCTTGGTTTTGCCATGGCTTACGAGCCAGGTCGTGACAACAGCGAACAAAGAGCATTCATTAACAACATTAGCTATTGATGGGCTGAGTCAACGCATACACATTCAAATTACAGTACAATGACGGTAATTGGGACACTGGGCCTACAGCCAAAAACAGCCAACAGTTGTTCAGCATTTAGCAGACATAATGATGTTGTCCACTGTTAGCATGTACTTTATTAGGGACAGCTCAGAGGTATAAGACGGTGTTATGCTATTCATTTGTTTTTCTATTAGTCCAATCTTTAAAAGAAAATAATATGATCATATGGTTAAAAGTGATAGTTTAATATGGGTGATGCTTTAGTGTTGGCTGTGAATACAGTCTTTAGCGTAAACCCATCACCCTATTAACCAACACTAGAAAGCCGTTTGGGCCTCTCTAGCCTGAAGACAAAATACATTTTTCTCTCAGTCGATTTCATCCAGTAATCAATTATGCATATTCCCCTGCTGCAAAGAATTAGTGGCCATTTAACACGGAGAGGGTAAAAGTGTGTGTGTGTGTGTGTGTGTGTGTGTGTGCACACAGACTGTCTAAAACAATGACTAGTAGACTGTTGTGTTGTCACTGTTGACGGTGTCAATAAACTGTATCAGAGAAGATGCTGGGAGCCCCTACAAGACACCACATCTGTGGATGTGGAAACCAGTGTCACGCTAAATAACCTTTATCTTTAGGGCTAGAAAGGCTGAAAATCAAACAACCACCAGCTTGAGGAAAATGGGAGGGAGGAGGTTATCTTCAATATCATTTGATGTATTCATGAGCAATGAAGCTCAAAAAGAGTCAGAGCTCTGCGGGGCTCTGCTACGTTTGCAGACTTACATTATTAAGCCTAAATTACATTTTTCAAAAGGCATGAGAAGAAATGCGCCCTCATAATCGCCCCTCTCACCTCATTTACCCGTTTTGTTCATTTTTGTCATCATTCAACATGAACAACAAGCCCCCCCCCCTCACACCCTACATCCATGTTGTCATCACAGAGGAGCACAGTGGAATATCCACTAATATCCACTAATATCCACCGACCGCCGAGTATTTTCTTGATCAAAACACTAGCGTGCTGGCTACAGTGATGGCATCCAAGTGTTCGCTTCCAAGGACTTAAACCCAAACACTGAACCTAACACAGGAAATGGTTCATAACTAGGCCTACAAACTGCAATAATTTCATACCAAAGTGCAGTTGAAAAAGCAGTCATAAATGGGCAGTAGGCTGATTATTGCTTTACCTAAATCAGAGATAAATGGCAGTGAAACTGCCCTATGAAAAAGTTACATTTGTTCCAGTTCAGGTTCAGTTGACGTGGAATGCAGCAGCACTGTGAACTGGACTCAAACCGCTATGCCATATGAGGGCAGAGCAATAGTGGTGATGGGAGGGGGTTTGGTTGGTTTGCTAGTTGCGGGAGTGGGCAGCTGAGTCTAAACGGCTGTAATGGCCTAACGAGGAGCCATTTGGAGTACCAAATCAGACGGAACCGCCAGCGAGACATTCGTACAGCGGCGTCAGCCAAACACACAGAGACAGAGAAAGAGAGGACATTTTGAAAATGTAACGTAGTGCAGTGGTTGTCAACATGGGGGTCAGGACACTTTTGGGAGGTCAGCACATTTTGTAATGTAGTATTTGAATATCTGCATACATTTAAGTGTGTTTATATTAGGGTATTATAAATTATTAAAAGATATTGTTCATATCATGCCTTCCATTCTCTAGATTCTCTCACTTTCTACTTTCCTAGATATTCTCCACCCTCACCTCCACCCTGCACATTCCTCCCTGCCTTCCTCCATATTCTTCTACTGCCTCCCCCTCTCCACCTTGCCGCTTTTCTCTAATTAATATTCAACACCATTCAATGACTTGGCTTTTCCCCCCTGTGCTGCAGGCTTAACTTTAATGAAAGGGGAGAGGTTGATTACGTACGGGGAGCATAAACTAGGCCTCCATCTCCCGGGAGGAGCATTAGTATATGGGTCTTTGCGGTGTATTTTAGTCAACAACAAAAGCAAATTGAGACTAAAGACAATCATATTAATAATGGGATGGAGGATAAATGTGTCCTTCAAAGTGACCTTGGCAGTCAAAGTTCTCACGGAAGCTAAAATGTCAAAAATAAAAGGACACAGCGAAATCGAGCTAACCAGCCACAGCACTCGCTTCTTATTGGATTCAGGCACTGTTGACACAGACAGTATAACTACATGCTTTAACATGGAGAAAACAACGGTTGGCAACCATGGCATCATCCTGCAGCTCTTTGGCGAGCCGTCAAATCTGTATCTGTCCTCGGTGACTGTTGGCGTGAACGACGTCTGCGCTGAGGTTGTGCTTGCTAAAGACGCAATGGTGTTTTCACAAACAGGGAAGGGCAATTATTTGATGCAAAAAATATAATTTTCACAAGCGCTCCTACAAAATCTTTTTTTCCAGATTATTTGAAAAGAGTTTGAAAAGAAAAGGGTCAGTGAAGCCAACGTACAAATATAGTCACTACCTGAATCCATCAAAAAACTTTCCACTGGAGAAACAGGCCTGGTCCTTTCCTTTGCTGGTGGTTTTAAAAACACTGCTTGGTCGTTCTGCACTACACTAAAGGTCTGTTTGTTTTACATGAAAACAGGGCCATGATTCCAGTGTCGGAGTGGGGCTGAATATCAAGCAGGAAGAACCTGGCACCGATGAGAGAAAGACGTGTTTGGGCATGTGTGAATGGCTTTGGTGTGTATGAGAAAATGCCTGTGTATTGGTGTGTCTGTTTAATTTAGCTAGTGATCCTAGACACTGTGGGCTCTCCTCCCCTAAAAAAACATTAATGAAGTGCCTCACTGTCTCTACCCCTGGGGTTCCTTTGGCACCAGGCAAAGCACTGAAAGAGGCAGAGGGTACAGTCAGCATAAACACGCGTTATATGTTAAAAGCAGGACCATAGGTGTAACCCTAGACGGGGTATATTTAATTTTTCAGAGGACTTGTTATTCCCCCCCGTCTGCTAAAACGATTGCATTTCGAAGGAGAACGAGCCGCGCTGCACTTTAATTCCATGTGCCAACCCCTATTGCTGCCGAAGGTAATAGTCCCTCAAAATGTCTCCGGCGTAGCGCGGCCCCGCTGCAAGGTCAGGCGCGCTGACGCTATGGATGTTGACACGCAGGTAAAGAGACAGCTTGAAGAGTGTTTGATGGATGCGAGGGTGGAAGTGTGCCGCGAGGGTGACAGCGGTGTGTGTGTGTGTGTGTGTGTGTGTGTACAGTACATGTGTGCGTTCAACCAGCCAAGTGAGCCAATTTTGTTAACAGCGTGAGTGAGTGAAATGGGGTGCCCCACCTTTCATCCAATTCTGTGGGGGGCACGAGAAGAGAGGTGACGGAGAAGAGAGGGGACCCGGGGACACCTGAGGGCTGTCACCGCGATGGCTGATAATGCGTGTTGGCCCGGACAGTGACGAGACCTCCCGTGAACTCCACGCAAGACCGCTTTGGTCTTCAACCGGGCTACACAACACAATTGCCCCTTAGGGTGGGGAGGGATCACAGGCAAAACTCATGTAAACAAATTGGCGTGCACTCGCGTTCCACGTTTGTGAAGCATTTTTTCATGGAGAACCCCCTGTGCTTTATTTATCACAGAAAAATGTGTTTTTAACGGCAGATTGGCAATTACCATTCAGCGTGCACAGGAGGGGAGGAAAAAAAATCCCATAATCCTTTGGGAGCGCTGGTGTAGCAGAGATAAAAATCCACTTATTAAGGTCTGTTTGGAGGAGAGATGGCGCAGGGACGAGCACAAAGGGGAGAGAGAGGGAGATGTTCACTTTTATTCCTTATTTTTTTATTTGTATTTTTTTTTTTTTTAATTAGGCTACTTCACTTCTGACATTTGTTCACTCGACCGGTCTCCCTCCCCACCACCCGCTACCACATTTCCTTCCCTTAATTCTTGACTTCCTTATCTTAACCTAAAGGTAAATTAAATTAAACAAAGTAACAAGCTAACTTGAACAACCAGTCAATTTACGAGTCACACACGCACGCATACAATTACGAGTTTGATTAATACTGCTTATCCACAAATGTTGACACTCTAAACTCGGTTTCACACACACACACACACACACACACACACACACACACACACACACACACACACACACACACACACACACCACACCAACACACAACTTCCCTTCACCTGCAGTAAAGAGCTCTATGTCAGTCAAGTACAGCTACAGTGCAAAGCGTAGCCTAGCCCCAGGCAACAGAACTAGCTACTGTACTAGCACTGCACAGTGGGAGGAAAGAGTCTGACCCAGTTGTGAGGCAACACCGTGTACAGAGAGCCCGATTACAGACACGAGGGAAGAGAGAGAGAGAGAGAGAGAGAGAGAGAGAGAGAGAGAGAGAGAGAGAGAGAGAGAGAGAGAAAGAATGAGAGGTGTATGTTTTGTTGGTTGGAGGACGACAGTCACCCCAGGAGACAGTATGGTGCACAGTGATTGGATGCAGGCGAGCGGGGGGGCACCTGCAGTAGTGTGCCCTCCATAGCTGCAGTGACACAAAGAAACTCAGCCATAAATCACTGCAGCTGGGGGTCAGAGGGAAGGATGGTGGGATAGCAAACGAGAGAGACAGAGAGAGAGAGAGAGAAAGTGAGAGAGAAATGTAGCCCAATACTACAGCAGCTACGAGAAATGTCAGACACGGTGCCAATACTAAACACCCACAGGACGTATATGTTTTCATCATTTCATTACATAATCACCTAGGAGATTCACGGTGTATGTGTCAACTGGAATAGGCGAAATGGAGAGAGAGAAGTAGAAATGTTCAGTGGTTAGGTCAAATCTGGCCTTTAGTGGAAAAACAAATCAACATTTGTTTATATTCACCGATTAACTTTCTCTGCCGCTATGTGTTTGAAGCTACAGAAACAAATCCCCAAACCTTGTAGAGTTTGCTGCCCACACACTCAGTTATAACCGGTGACACAAGAAATACAACTGGAAAGATAATTAATAGAGCGGTGCTGAATATGCAGCTACAGTTGGAGAATATGATCAACCTTTAGGTGTACTATTTCATTACCAGTGGAGTTTAGGAGTTGGCAATTATGCGGCAGAAAGTACCTTCAGAGTCTACTACACAAGTGTAATTAATGGAAAGTCAACTGCTTCTTCCAAAGCCTGCATTAAAAAAAAAAAACAGTGACAGTCTCTCTTTGGCAGCGGTGCCGAGAGATTCTTATCGGCTGTTCTGCCACCTTTTGACACGGATGTTGAGTGTTGTGGCAGCGTGAAAAGGAGAGTGCTTAGGTGTGTGTGTGTGTGTGGGCTCCGTTGTAGAGTGTCTCTCTGTAGTTAGCTGTTCAACGATCCATCAGAGAGAGTAAAAGAGTAGCACTGAACACTTTGTAATTACATTCCCATTTGGCTAACCTGACGAGGGCTTGATATGGCTGGAGAATACTAATAGCCATACTAATTATTTGCCTGAGTAGATCTAGACTTTAGCAGCAGGCTTGGCAGGTAGGGGAGAGAAACAGAACGACTTTAAACATTTGTGCTTTAATGAGTTTAGGCCTCAAAGAGAAACTGTTTGTATCAGGGTTTGAATTTGAAGAAGGAAGTAAGTCAATTATGCAACAATTATACAAGTAAATGGTATTTTAGATCAGGGATTCACAAACCTTTCAGCCCCCGACCCCCAAAATAACGGTGCTAGAGTCTCTCGGCTAACAAGCTTACCTGCAGGACAGTGTTAGAAGATAATTAATATGTCAACCGCTCTACTCTGTTATGCTCTGCTATGGAAAATTACTGAAGTACTTTATGTGTGATACAATGAAGTGT